>CAIGRO010288764.1:0-11048 GCA_903798355.1 Fraxinus baroniana
GAAAACCCCAACTCACTCGCCAAACAACTTATGTCCAGTTTACCCTCAGCAGTGTTCAAAGGGGCGGCCATCGAATCTAAAAGCTTTACAACTGAAATTCCTTGTAAAAAACTGATTCAAAACTTACAGCACTTACTAAAGAAAATGCTCCTTGATAAGAAAAAGGGGAAAAGTCCAGGAGAAGAGGCCGGAGGAATTCAAAAATGTGAAGAAAACCCTTGGAGTTGAGAGAGACGCAAAGACGATGGAACTTGAGAGCAAAATTCGAATGAAGGCAGGAAGAAACGCATGAATCGTTAAGGCAACCCCCTTTATATAGGCAGATTCATTTAGCCCCAGCCGTTGGATCGTCATCTTTGACATCCAACCATCCGTCATAAGGTGCCCTATATCTACCGTTCATGGCGTCCGACGCTTCCTCTTCAAGGGCTAAGATTCATGCGTCGCTAGTACGCTCTTGTACGCATCTGAGGGCGAAGATAAAGCGTGCGCTGCAATCATTGTCCCGCATTAAATACGATGACAATAGCGTGTGTTGGGAGAATACCCCAGAATAATTGTCCCCTTGGAAGTTGAACCCAACATCAAATCAATGAGGCATCATAATTGGACACACCTTGTGTTCCCCAACGTCCTAGGGAACATAAGACCCCCTTATTGTCAATTATTCTGGAGCACCCCACATTAATTGTCGATGAATCATTAGATGAATGGATCAGGGACTTCGGGCGAAAGAAGGAATGTAGTCCACTAGTAGACGACATTCTCTTGCCACAAAGTCAGGAACCTGTGTTTGATAAAAGAGGTGTCCCCCAACCAAGCCAACCACCTCGAACGATAAATAAAACGAGCTAAAGAGCTTCGGAAAATAGGAACCTCAACTCCCACTATCAAACGATCAACAAATATCTGTAGTTCACAGCTTCAGCACAACAGGGACCTCACCTCTCTTCATAGAACTTCAACAAAAAGTTTGTACATCACAAGGCGAAGGACCTCGTTTCCAAAGGGAGATGCATCACCACAAAAGTCACCCTCCTTACGCATGCTAAATCTCAACTTTACTTTCAAGTCCATGCATTACATAAATGAACATGTACAGACTTGGGGGACTATTGTTACCCCTAAAGAAACCGAGGTCCTACGTCAGAGCGCCACGTGTTGCTGCCACATGAGCTCTTAGGTGGATGACCAAAGGAAAAGTCAAGGTCAAAACGAGCCATGTGTCCGAGGCCTCGACATGTGGAGCTGAAACCGTCCGAGATCCTTCAACATGCAAATGAGGTCCCATAAACCTGGGAGGGTCAGAGCTATTCGGTGGGGAAACGCGGGGTATGAGGTCTGACAAACCTAGGAGTGCCGAAGCTCCTGGCTAATCAACAACCCCACCAAAAAGGCCAAAAGTTCAGACATCCCAAACCCTGAAGCGAAGCCAACCTCTTTCCAGGGTGAGGTGGATTCTGTTCCTCAATGAGTCAGAAGATATTTATAGAAGCGACTGATGGGACGTCCGCAATAAAGGGCGCCAAAACATCAGGATACGGAATAGAACGGCTGAACTGACAGCATATTAATGGTAGAGAAGACTGCGATGTGAGAGCCCGGATCACACGATGTCGCCATGTGGATAGGATATGACGACTGTCATGTAAATCAGTTCAGTATAAATAGCTCCCTTATAGAAACTAAGAGGGAGAGGGTGCTTAACGAGAAAAGAAAGGAGATTGGAGAGAAAATATACCCATATCTTTCCTTCCACATATTCCATAAAGGAGAGAGAGAGATCCGTCCTTGGAAATCGGAGGTAGGCGATCATTGATAGTGTGATTGTCTTGAAACCATTTCGCCGGAGCTCAAACAGTTTTGTCTCATGCCGAAAAGTGCCCCCCGCGTTTATATGAAATTAGCTACTGTCGTCATTTCGGTAGAAACGCGCCGGATCAGTACTTGACGTGGCAAGAGTGGGCCCGGTATCTGTTGAGTTCATTTTTTAGGGTCAACAAAATGCTTATTCATAGTCTTGAAAAACTTACAATAGGTAGAAAACTTCATATTTAGCGCACAGGCAATAGTTATTAGGAATAATATTTATGGCGTATGCGATCGTATGTGATAATACTATGATTGAATGTGTGCTTTGCATACAAATTTGGCTTAGGAATATGATCGAGTTGTGTAAAGTATATGTCTAATGTATTTTGAAAAAGAATATTAGATGTTTACGGATTATCAATTGTCACAAATGCGTTAATTACACTAATTAATATAAGTTGAGGATTGAAGCTAGACGTTAATAGGTGGAGTCAAAAAATCAATACATTCATCTCATTATTTAGTAAAACACCAATCGTTTATTTCTTTTATAGTTTAAAATTAGAAATAGTAATCAACAAAAACCTCTTTTGAGTTACTACTTATCGAATTTGGCAATAACTAATACACTACAAGCGAACGTTATTTCTCGTGGTATTTCTGGGTTTTGGTTTTGTTTGACGTTAGGTTGGGGTGAGATAAAGGGGAAATTTTATCTTTTTTAGTAATAGATTTAATTATTTTAATTGTATTGTTTGAGTAAAGGTAAGTTTATCATTTTTTTTAAGTAATGTTATTCATTTCCAGTGGGGTTACAAACACAATCTATGTGGCGTTAAGTGATATGTTAAATGAAAGGTGAAATTAAATGATTTATTTAATTTCACCTATCATTTAATGCCACATTAACGCTACATAGACTGTGTTTGTAACCCCAATGGAGATGAATATCATTACTCTTTTTTTTATAGGAAAATAATTCATTGATGAAGGCAATTAGCCTTAAGAAAGGTTAAAATAGTGTTTATCAATGAAAATAACTTTTTCAATGACTAAAGGGACACTATGCCACCAAAGTACCATATCTTGAAGGGACCATGCATACCGTGCCAAGTAGTAAGCAGCTTGGTTACTAACTCTATTGCAGTGATAAAGATTGCAATGGGGGAATCGTAATATGAGCTCCTTTATTTCAGCTACTAGGGGCCATATTGATGCTGATGTTAAGACTAGTTTGTTGATTTCATTTACAAGAAACAAGCAATCGCTCTCCACCAGTAACTTAGGAATGCCCAGGTTGAGATGTAGCTGCAATCATCTCATAATTGAGACACTTGCAATCCTCTCATAATTGCTACCGCTTCAACGTGTTTAGGTTAAAAAATACAGTTTTCAAAGCCACCAGCTACCATAACTACTTATCCTTCATGATCCCGAAGAATAATACCCAGTTCCGCCTCATTAAAATCGAAGAACAAAGCACCATCAACATTCAACTTGAAGGCATCTTGTCCTGGTGCAGACTATCTATATTTTCAAGATAATACTTCAGGAGAATATTTTTAAAGAAGGCTCGATTCAGTTGCAAATTTGTTGGCTAAGGCAGTAATGATAACTTGTTGAGGTGGGAGATCAATTTGATCATGGATAATTTTATTTCGCTGATACCAAAAGCCCCAAGTATAATTAGAAAGTCCATCAGAGCATCATTTGATATTGTTGACAATATATCAGTAGCTACTTGCATGAAACCTCCTGGATAATTTTTATGTTGTAATACTGAGAATCGACTGGTAAGGTGTTGATGGATAGAAGGACAATGAAGCAGGACATGGCGTAAATCTTCAACTTGGTAACCACAAAACAGCATTGGGAAGCAACAGAAATTTTTTCGACGAAGTAGATTTTGTTTTGATGGCAGACTCTCTTGATAGGCTCTCCAAGAAAAGACCTTTATTTTTTGGGAAATTTTCAGCCGCCATAACATATCCCAAAATTTCTTCTTATTAGCAAGATTTGAACAGCTACAGCAATCTGGAGTTAGGCAGGTTTGAAGAATCTGTATGCGCTACTCATGGAGTAGATACCAGATTTTTCGAGTTCCGAAGACCATACATCCTCTTCTCTCTAAACACCTGGTTATAACTTTAGGAAAACATCAACAATTTTTGGATTGAATAGAGTTCTGAGCTTTGCCAAATTCCACGACCCCAAGTTGGAATCAATTAGTGTGGAGACTGGACAATCGAGTTGCTATCTATAGATGCGTTGAAAATCAGCCCCTAATTCCTTTCTTAATTTTGTCGCCTCAGGGATCCATTTATCGTTGAGAATATGTATGGTACTTCCATTTCCCATGATCCATCTTTCTCCATCAAAATATTTTTACCCTCCCAAATTCCGCGCCAAGCATATGAGGGATTACCACTTAAAGATGCCTTCAATACGTTGAGTATATTGTTAACCAAGCTATCCCTATGGTGCAAGAGCCTCTGAACTTGTTTACCAAGCTTGGCCAAATTAAAAATCTCCAGCCCCTTAAAGCCCATACCCCCCCCCCCCTCCCCGGTGGATTTCGACTTACACATATTATCTCAAGAAAGACAATGAATTTTCCTTTCATCCTTCCTTTGGCCCCCACCAAAATCGAGCCATCACTTTATCATGTTTAGTGCATAAAGTGGAGGGGAGTTTGAAACAACTCATAACATATGAGGGTATTGCTAAAGCCATTGATTTGAGGAGAACTTCTCTTCCTCCTAGGGAGAACATACTACGTTTCCATCCTTGCAATTTTAGCCAGATTTTATGTTTTATTTCGGAGAATGCTTAGGATTTAGAACTTTCCACCATAGGTAGCAATCCAAGATACTTTTCGTATTGCTGCACTTGCGGAACGTTCCATAGGGCTATAATTGATCGCTGATCATCTTGCTTTACATTGACACTGAATACCATTACAGTTTTATCTCTATTAAGTTGCTGACCTGAAACCTCTTCATAAGTACTTTGGATAGCCTACAATCGAGTAGTTGCTAATTTATTTGCTTCACAAAAAATCAAGCTATCATCCGTAAAGAGAATGTAATTTAATATTGGAGCTCCCCGACATATACGAATACCAGTTACATGATTTCTCTTTTCAGCTTCCTTTAATAGACTAATTAATCCATTGGTGCATAGAAGAAATAAGTAAGGAGAAATAGGACCTCCTTACCTTAAACCCTTAGAAGGCAAAATACGACTGGTTGGAGAGCCATTAATGATGATCGAAAAATATGCGATAGTGAAACACTTCATCACCAGATTAATAAAACTTCCATGAAAGCCCAATTTGTGCATAACTGCTTCAAGGAAGGACCATTCTACTCTGTCATAGGCTTTGCTCACGTCAAACTTAAGGGACATGTAACCCTTCTTCTTTCTCTTTAAAAAATGAGCACTTCAAATGCTACAAGTACGTTGTCTAAAATAAGTCTCCCTTTAATGAAGGTTGATTGTGTTTCCGAGATCACCATAGGAAGCACTTATTTTATCCTATTCTCCACAACCTTAGAGACCAACTTATAAAGGACGTTACAGAGGCTGATGGGTCTGTAATCCTTGATCTTTAGGGATTTTTTATCTTAGGAATAAGTATAATAAACGTGTGATTTACATCTTAGGGAAATTCACAAGTATTCAAAGCATGCAAGACAACATTAGTTATAGAAGGGCCAATATGAGGCCAAAACTTTTGGAAAGAAATATGAGGCATACCATAAGGACCTGGAGCCTTATTAGGATGCATTTCCTGCGAGAGATTTAAGTTGCTGTGAAAGGTTGAGTCTGCTTATCGTTCATATCAGTAGTGACTCTGCTTTCCATGTTGGTTTGAACAACATCTTGATTTCTAGAGCCATTAGAGGCGAACAAATCAGAAAAATAGTTGATGATCAGTCGGTCGCACGCTTCTCCTTCCTGGCAACACCTTTGATCATCCAATAGTTTTGTAATTGAATTTTTTCCCTTCTTTGGGAGGCTTTTGCATAGAAGAAACGTGTGTTCTAATCTCCTTCTTCGAGCCAAGCAGCCCTTGATCTTTATTTCCACATGATCTCCTCTCTCTCCATCCAAGTTTGCACTTCTTTGACAATTTTTTGAAGATCATTGGTGTTGATAGTTGTTGGATTCTTATTTTGGATTTGAGCTAGCTTTGATCTGGCTTCCTTAAACTTCACCTATACTTTACCGAATGTAGTTTGGTTCCAAGATTGAAGGTGAGTGCTGCATCGGCTGATATTCCTCTTGATATTTTCTAGGTTTTGAGATATGGTTTCAGACCACTGGTTTAACACAATGTTGGAGCATTCGGTTTCACCTAGCCACAGTGATTGAAAACTGAATGGTTTAGGTCCTTTTAATATTTGATTAACACCATCAAGCTGAATCCAAATTGGAATGTGATCTGAGTATGTTGTTGAACCATGGGTGATGGAGGCATGTGCATAAAGATGACACCAGGAATCATTTGCACATAAGCGGTCCAGCCTTTCGAAAATTTTTGCACTGTCATGTCTTCCATTATACCATGTGTATTTAAGGCCCTTGAATCCGAGGTCCCGGAGCTCAATATTAAAGAACATCTATTTGAAATTTTCAAGTTACTGCCTAGGTCTATCTCGACCTCGCCATTTTTCTTCATTTGATAAAATTTCGTTGAACTCTCTAAAGACAAGCCATGCATCTGCAAAGTCTCTCTTCAATTTCCTTAATAAGTTTCGTACATCTATGCATTTACATATCTCAAAATGGCCATAGATTCTAGTTAGAAACTAGCTATGTTGTGGTACTTCAATTTTAGCATCAATGTGGTTTTTGGAGTAACTTAGAACAGATAAAAGAATCTTAGATTTCCAAAAAAGAGCAATGCTGCAACTGCGTCCCATTGCCACAACATTAAAACAACCGTAAAATTTTAGTTTAACTCAACAAAATTCCATATTTGTGTCATTAAGTTTTGTCTCTTACAAAAGCAAAACATCGGGATCTTTCTTTTTGATAAGGTCAGAAAGGTATGATTGCCACGAGGGTTCCCAAGCCCTCGTGCATTCCAACTTAGTATTTTCATGAGGATCGATGGGGCTGAATTTAAACCACCACCGAATTCTGAGCATTGGAGATGGGCACCCGTTCATGGGAGTTACCTATACCCTTCAGGCGTTTAGAATTTTGAGTAGCTTCCCCACTTGCAGGAGAAAATTCCATAGATCTCTTTTGGCTAGCTGAGGATGTGGACATGCTGAAGCTGTGTATCTGATTTTTTTTTTGGACTCGTTTCCATCGTCGAGCTTGATTGGCGCCCACACCAGTAATTGATGTCTCGCTAGATTTAGGTAAATCAACATCAGTTTGTTGAAGGACAGGAATATCCTTAAGCTGAATATTAGGAAAGTCATCGCTGTCCATACCATTTTCCATAACCTCATTGTTGTCAAAATTATTTTCCATAGAAACTGTGATTCCAAATTGATCCTGTAATGGCAGCTGTTCCAGAAATTTTGCCTTCATCAATTCCCCATTATTTCCATCAATATTCATTTCCTGTAATAGCTCTTGATTTTCCAGTGTACTACAATTGGTTGCCGGCGTCGGAATTTTTTCACCATTGTTCTGACTATTGGAACTTAAATGATTCATCTACTGGTCAGTGGTTTGAGGCTGCAATTGTTGGTTATGGACAGGACCACCATAATCTCCAAAGTTTTCAGCACGTAGCCAAGGTCCATAGGAGTAATCAAAGGTTGTGTATGCCTCCAAGATGGATCACCATTGGGAGCATTCCTTATGAGTATGTCCAAGAATGCCACATAGATAGCGGAAATTCGGAAGGTGCTCATAAGCAAAACAGACCTAGAAAGGTTTGTGAGATCCCACACAAATCCTCTTATCCGCAGGAGAGGCTTGGAGATATCAAGGCCTATCTGGACACAAAGGAATTCACCTCTAGCTATTTCATTTTTATCGATATCAATTTCAATAATTTTTCCAAGTTGCCTGCCAATAGCATCCCCCATTTTCCAGTTTCGAACCATGACAAGGAGATACAAGGAGATAATGAATTCTTACCCAGAAATTTGCCTCCGAAAAGGAGATGTTATCAATTTGTTCAAGGCCATCAATCTCTTTGGTTAAAACCAAATGTTTGTCAAATGCCCATGGACCCTCGTGCATAACACGTTCCATATCCCATATGTCCTCAAATTCTACAAGGAACGGGTTGGAGGAAATGTCTCGAATGCTTAAAGCCTTATTTGGACGCCATAAGCGCTTCGTAGAATTCTTGAGCGCCTCTTTATTGAAGTGTTTACTGGACAAAAGTTTGAATAACAAACATTTTTCACTCCGATGGGGAATCAACACATCATCTTCTCCGATTGCTAGAACTTTCTTTTCCTGTTCTGTGAGAGACAGCTTTTTACACATGTTCGCAATATCCGATTCCATAGTGAGAGTGCGTGATAAAACACTATGAATCATGTACCAAATACAGGGGGAAAACCTCTATTCCGGCAGCCTTCGAGAGGAAAGAGAGACCTCTACTCAGGGATACCTTTATTCAAGGACCCTTGAGAGGAAAAAATAATGTCTTGAGTTAAGCTGACTGCACTATTCCTTAATGCAATTTCCGATGCTACAAAGTATTAAGAATAATGTTGTACGGGAACCAACTAATGGGAAGGTTTTTATTATATGTCCTTTGTTAAGCTGACTATCCAAAGCATGTTTTCGTACAAAAATATGTTCAGTAATGGAGAAAAGTGTATCTACTTTTCACTCGTGAATATTCATTTCATATTACAACTTCAATATGTATATTGCTACAATTCAATATTCTAAAATTAATGATAATAAATGAATGGTATAATGCTACAATTCAATATGCCTTAAATCAACAAAACTAAAGCTAAACTGCAAATGTTTTTAGCCTCGGAATGCATCTATCCATACATTTTCCGACCCGCTACAGAAATAAAACATTCACTGATTCAAAAGCAACATGCAAAACACACAAATAAGAAGTCAAAGTCAATAATAAATTTTAATCACATATTTTATGAGATCCATAACTTTTCAATTTCAAATTTCATCAACTTTTATAAAATCTACTAAAAATTTGTTATTTATCTAAACAAACATGAACTAAGTAGGGGGGAATGGTGCACTTAGAAGTTGCTCATTAAGAACACGACAAAGAAATTATAAAGTAAACCATAGATTATAGGAATAATAACTCTGGGAAAAATATTCCAACCTAGATAAGTTTTATTCTAATTAATAGAAATAATGTTCTGAAGTAAACTATTACCAGTTAATACCATATAAAAATCACGTGGAATGGGAATCTTGTACGGAAGTAAAAAGGTTCCGATTACTATGATAAACAAAACAGCAGTGTTATAGTCTAAGTAATTTTAATTTTTTCCTCTTAATAAATAAACGGTAGGTCACACTAAATAATAGAAGGAAATTATAATATACTGCATTTATCGTTTATCACATAATCGACAAACTTTATTGTCTTTCTATAAGGCAATTATTTGGAAGTTACAGAAATTACAAAGCAAAATTATTCTATACAAGGCACTACAGTTAGGCCATAAAAAGCCTTAACAAAAGGCCACATAATTATTCAACTACAATAAAGTAAGGAAACTAAGGATCTTGTAATAAATTAATGTCTTCTTTTTGATCTTCACATATCTGGAGGATACATACCCAGCTTATTGTAGACTTGTGCACATTTTGGAAGAGCTTCTTTCTTGAAAAATCCAAGAGGATTTATGGTGGGTGTGGTACCATTTACTGTATTGAGTATAAATTTTAATGATGGTTTTACCCATCCTTCAATAGGGATTTCATCACAATCTTTTCTGCCACTTGAAAGCAGCGCGATTTCACAAAATTCGTTCTTGTGATCACGTTCCACGAGCATACTGTAGAGTCCTTCCGCTCTCGTATAACCTATCTCAGTAAATGTTACGTCTCCATTCTCCTTGTCTTTGCATTAGAGGCATACACTGGCACCTACAAGCCAATATTTAAGGTATAAATTATGAACTATATCTATTATAATCAATTTCCTCCACATACACCACCATAAAGAAGATGAATACAAAGGAATTCTTATAACCAAGCACTCATTTCATCGGAGTATGAAGATAAAGTTTGAGTTGTTATTATTACATGCCCATCTTGTAGAAATGATAGAGAAATAATATGTAATATGAAGTTTAAACCATCTTTAAATTTAGTTCTTAACATGTCTTCTCCTCTTTGTAGGCTCGTGTACAATTTATTCTAAACAAGTGGCTGCAATTCTACCTGCTTGATCTCTACTAGCATGCTGAACAACCTCACAAACTATTAGATAAGGACGTTTAGCAACAATTGAAGCAGCAAATTTACGTTTGACCGAAATTTTACAAATATGGACACTAAAATTCAACTCGAGGAGCCCTTTATTTATTTGAATAACCTGGGAAAACAGATATAATATGAGTAGCATTTTGTATGGATTGTAATTATATACCTGGGATGAACTCACTAAGTTCAATGATGAATCGAGCACGACATGTGTCGCAATAAACCTGTCCCTGAATATGAAATTGAGAAACTGGGGGTTGGGGAATGTCTTCTGAGTAAATGATGCTAGGGAAGGACAAGAAGCAGAAAGCCACAACGAAGAAAATTGAATCTTGAATAAACTTTGCCACATTTCTTTCGGTATTCTTGTTAGAAAGATCAAACAATTTTTGTGTTTTGTACAAACTCTACAATAATATTTATAGGGAAGTTGGTTGATTAATATTTTATGGACAGTTATTTCTATGTGGTCAAGTTTAGGATCTATTCATTTTTTTCTGGATCTTAATTTAGAATCTTGAAACAGTTTCATATATTTAATAAATACGGATTTTTTAATTTTTAAAATTATAAAAAACTTTAATCATAAATCATGAAATATTTTATTAGGGCCTACCTAATTTTATTAAAATTTACATTTAATTGCACGATATAGCAAACTAAAAATTTATTATCTATTGATTTTTGTTATTAAAGTATTCAATTGATGTTAAATATTTGTTTTTTATATTTTTGAAATTGAATAATGAATAATTACAAATCATGAAGTTATTATTTTTCATAATTGTTTCTTTGTGTCTTACTATTCTTTAGAAAAAAAAAAAAAAAAA
>CAIGRO010288776.1:0-15843 GCA_903798355.1 Fraxinus baroniana
GATTGATGTTTCATCTATTTCAACAAGAATTCTATTTTACAAAGAAATTATTCAATCTCATCTCTTTCAATTCTTGATAAAGGTTTTCTTTGCCAACACTTTTATTAAAGTGTAAAATCTCTCTTCATACTTAACTTGTATTATTTGTTAAGAGAGATCATTGGTTAAAAAACTTTGATACAAAGATACAAACTTTTTCATTATTTCATCAAAGTTTACAACATAAACACTTGAGCTTTATTATTTACTATCTATTGAAGTGTTTACCTCTCTAATACTTAACTAGATTATATCATTGGTTAAGAGAGTTTCTTCAATTGTAAAATTATCACTCGAGTAAGAGGCCGTCGCTCGCCTGTCGTCAAGGTTTCGCTGAAACAGATTTTTTCGACCGATTCAACATAATTCCCCTCTCCTATAAATACCTAAGCCATTGGACAAATTTTGGTGTGGTTGTTCATTATATTACCTTTTCCTATCATCCTTTGAAGATCCAAGATATTCTTACATTGATTATATCCTTTGATTCTTGAGATAATACAACCACCTGTTGAGAAAAACATCAATTCATTAAACTGAAACACCATCTACTTCTTATTGGTCATAAAATGTACTTTCTCGATTGGACTTCAGAAGTTTCTAAAGGTTGAGATAGGTTAAACTACAAGCACAGGAAGAAGAACAGGAATAGGTGATTCCTGGGTATCCACTTGGAAAATACGTGTGCAGAAGATCGTGAGACTGCTACAGCATACATTGGGGAAAGATTGTGAGTCTGTAATTACAGTAGAACGTGGAAGCTACAGGAGGTAGATCAGGAGGTCTAGTGGAGTAACTGGGCAGTATCTACGGTAGCAGATCGGGAGGTTGGAATGAGCAGCAGATCTTGGAGTTGCAGGGTTTACAAAAGCTAGTGGAACTAGTTTGGAATTGAACTGTAGCTCACATTGTCTATAGTGAAGTAACTATTTTGGTCCCGAAGTTTTTAACAGTTGAGTTTCTCCCTCATCAAATGTTGTGTTATTTACTGCTTTCTTATTCCAAACTACGCTAATTCAGCTTAGGATAATTGAATTATTTGTTTAACCATCTAGAACCTAATTAAAAGTGACTTGTTGCTTTAATTAGTATAATTTCGCACGTAAGGTTGAACTTATTTAGTAAATCGCATGTTTTCAATTATAATCAGAGCCTAATTTTGATTCCTGGCCTTAATTTGTCTAGATGAATAGTTCATTATCTGTTTCGCCTTATTTTGATGGCAATAATTATGCTTATTGTGAATGAGAGATTTCCTAATATCTATGGATGAGCGAATTTAGTTTGTGTGTTTGATTTTTGTCTGTTTTTTGTATGGCGCATTCATTTTTTTTAAAAAAAATGGAAATTTGAAAAAAGAAATATGATGGAATGATGACTTTATTATAGCATAATATATGACTCTCATAAACTTACATGTTGTGATCATGTATGAACCTAATTGATGAGCTATAGCATAGTTTTCATTGCTTGATCGGGTTGATATGGAGTATTTAGTATAAGTGTCTTCATGTACCATCTGCACTACACACGCTATTATATTGTTGTGGGACTCTTCCTCGTGTGCGAGATTTGGGATGACGTCACATGTTAGTAAGGTGACTTTGAACATGAATTGACCTCATTTATTATACCTAACTCAAATTTATCCCATGCTATAAGAAGCTCAATATCTTATGTTCTTCATCGAAGCCTATTTGACTTGAGCAATTAAGCCTGTGGGGTTTCTCATAACGTGGTGCATATAGTCAACTGACTTGGATTAACCGATCTAAAGCTCATTACAGAAGCCATTTTAGTCGCTTAATGAAGAAGAGTTTGCACTTAGATAAAAATTGTATATGCTCAGAGTTAGGGGGAGAAAAGAAAATATTTATGCAAAATTAGCATTAATGTATATGTTCTACTGCATTTTATGGTTTGATTTTCATAAGTAGAAGAATATACTTATTAGCAGTGATGTCATTTCTCACAAAATTAAAGTTTGGAGTTTTACTTAAAAAGGATTGGTGACACTTTACACACATAGGTCACTTATACAATTTATTCCATGTTAACTTGAACTGAGTACGTGGGAAGATTTACTACACATTGATTATACTTATGCATGCTAACGATTGCATTTTTGAGTGATTATATGTTAAAGTTTTTTTTATATGTGACAAAAAAGGGGGAAAGAGAATTTAGAGAATATACATAGGGGAGCAAAATTATTGTGCATTTTGCATTTTGTCTGAGGGGTCGTAAGGGGAGAGACATAGATACAATTTGATACTGCGTAAAAATGATGGGAGTTTGCAGTAAGGGGGAGAATTTGATTGATTGCAGAATTTAATTTCATTGCATTGCAGTCCATACCATATCTACATGGCTGGTTGAGTTTTTTATGTTTTGTTAATGCTAATATTTTTGTTGGTGTTTGGATTAACATTAATGTTACGTCTCAATCTAGCTAATTTTTGGTATTGTGTGTTACATTTCCTGTATCACGTGCTTTTACATTTGATATTTTAGTTGGGGATTTCAAGAGACAACTTTAACAACAAATGCAAAGGACATCAGTTTGGTGAAGATTGGATAGTTTAGATTTTGTTTTAGTTTTCCTTCACTTATTATATAGTTTTGTCACAGAATGCCAAAAGGGGAGTTTGTTAAGTTTTTAGTGTTGGCGATTGTGTGGACAAAATGACTAATTTGTAATGTGTTGAAAAAGTCAAGGACCTAGGATGCAATTTGTATAAATTGAGTTTTGAGGTTTAGGGTTCGAGCATGAAAATGGGAGAAACACGGCATCGCATTATCACTGGCCTATCGTCTAGACACTGCTTGAGCGACTAAAACAGAATGGGTGTCGCTCACTTGTCGCCCAGCTCTCGCTCGAGGGAGAACACGTCGCTCGCATGTCGCTAGGTTTCGCTCGAGCGATAGGTTGTTTCGAAAAACCCTTATTCGCAATTTTAAACAGATTTTTCCGGCTCATTCAACATAATTCCCCTCTCCTTTAAATACCCAAGTCATTGGACGAATTTTGGTGTGTTTGTTCATTATATTACTTCTTCCTATCATTCTTTGAAGATCCAAGATTTTCTTACATTGATTCTATCCTTTAATTCTTGAGACATACAACCACCTATTGGGAAAAACATCAATTCCTTAAATTGAAACACCATATACTTCTTATTGGTCATAAGAAGGTATTTTCTCAATTGGACTTCAGAAGTTTCTAGAGGTCGAGAGAGGTTGGACTACAAACGCATGAAGAAGAACATGAATAGGTAATTCTTGTGTATCCACTTGGAAAAGACGTGTGTAGAAGATCATGAGACTGCTACAGCATATATTGGGAGAAGATTGTGAGTCTGTAAGTACAGCAGAACTTGGAAGTTACAGGAGGTAGATCACGAGGTCTATTGTGGTAACTGGACAGTATCTACGGTAGCGAATCGCAAGGCTGGAATGATCAACAGATCTTGGAGTTGCAGGGTTTACAACAGCTAGTGGAACTAGTTTGAAATTGAATTGTAACCCACATTATTTATACTGGAGGTAACTCGCTTGGTCTCAGAGTTTTTACTCAGTTGGGTTTCTCCGTCATCAAACTTTGGGTTATTTACTGCTTTATTATTACAAGCTGCGGTAATTCAATTAAGGATAATTGAATTGTTTGTTTTAACCATCCAAAACCTAATTAAAAGACTTGTTGCTTTATTTAGCATAATTCCGCACGCAAGGTCGAACTTAGTTAATAAGCCACATATTTTCATAAATAATTCATTATATACCATTTTTATGTTCAAGTAACATATTAGAATGTGTCCACCCCAAGATAACAATTCCTATTAATTTTATGCATGAGACCTATGGGGCTAGATCTTGGCCACAATCGATGCAAGTCAATGAAATTGTTTATTAAATTAAGAAAAAAAAATTTATTCTTGATTGATTGAGTTTTGGCAAACTTGACAACACTTTTCTTTAATTAGAGACAGCAGAATCCAACTTACCACCCCAAATACGCAAAACTAACTTATTTTATAAGCCCAGTGTGCATTGAGACTTGAACAACTTTTCCATTTCGGTTTAATTATTACAAAGTTGTACTAAAAATATTTGGCAAGGATATGACATTTATGTCATTTCATAACGTGAATTAGACAGCATTATATCAAATAAAGAAAAAATTAAAATTACGTTAATAAATATAATTCTAATCTTCTTTTATAAATTATTTAGTATCGTTATATATATCTAATCAAACACGTCATTATTATATGTATCATTCAATAAATTTAATCAAACTCGTCATCATTGTATATAATCTATACAATACTGAATATACTGATCCAAATGAATATCACGATGTGTTATTCCATACTAAAATCATTTACTCATTTTCTCCATTGCTTCTTTCTTAAACCGAAATCAAGAAAGAAAAGGGAGAAGTACATTATTTAAGTACCATATCGACATCTTGAATTGAGGTATTTTCACTTTCGTTTTCATATATCATGGAAGTTTTTATTAAATAATACCAAGTTGCAAACAATTCTTTCTAGTTTTCGAATTCCACCAGGCCTTTTCCAAGGGTATATAATAATTAATCTACTAATAATGTCAAATACAGAACCCTTTGTCTTCTCTTCATGCAAAAAAGTTAATATAATATGAAAATTTACATCAAATGTGGACTGGATTCCAAGTATATATACACATCTTTTGCGGTCAACTTGGTTTAGTTTAAAGCGTGATAGGACTCTAAAGTTTTATTCAATTATTGCATACAGATCCTTTGGTGCAAAAGTTTAGAGGATTGTCATGAATCGACCGATTGGAACTACTCTCATTTTTATTTTATTTTTCTTTACTTAATTCATTAACCCAATTGCTCGATGTGACCACTATTTTCAGTGAGGGTTTGTTTGAACCTCATTTTTGGGAGAATAAATTTTTGATATTTATTTTTTGTGAAAAAAGCATAGTTAAAAGTATAGGGATTTTTTTAATTTACGTGTAAAATTATTTTATTTACAAAATGCATAACTTATATTAAGTTTGACTAAAAATAAATTTTTAAAGAATAAGACTCAAACAGCTACTAAGATGGTCGTTCAACTATCGGCCAATGTTCTTTCAAACTGTTTCAACCCAGAATCAGAAGCATGCCTATCAATCCTACATGATTTCCTATTCTCTTCCCTTCAAATTAGATCCCTGTGAGCGTACTGAGGTGGGCTCCATTTTAGAAATATCTAGAATTTCAAGTTTCTTGAAAATTAATTTCAAGCTCTCCCCCCCGCCCCCCCCCTCCCATTTTTCGAACAAAACACGTAGGCATAAATTCTAGGGTTGACCGTGTATCGGTTCGGGTCCAAATATAATTATGGAACGGTTCGTATTCGGTTCCGTGTGCTCAATTTTTTCGAGTCTTAATCGAATCGAATCGCTCGTTGAAATTTAACGGGTTCCGATATTATGTTAAAACTTGAAATTCCATCTTAAAAAGTCGATCTTATTAAAATGAGTAGTCCAAACTCTTATAAATTGGTCTATATTTTTATTTTCATCTTTAGTATCTCCATTTTGTCAGAGCCATCGTTAGCCATTAGTCGTTAAAGCATATTCTTAAAATCCATAATTTATTGAAAAAAAAAAAATATGATGTACAACATTTCAGTTTCTGATTTTGAATTATCCGAATTATAAATTAACGCATAATTAAATCTTGTTGTTCTGCCTCGTTAATATATGTTATGTCAACCTTGCTATAGGTACAGGAAAAATATACAGATTTTATACAGGAATTTGAAATGGAGGGAATAGATTCAAACATGGGAGGGGGGAAAACACAGGCAGACGGACATGATGCAGGAATTTCAAAATTCTGTCAAAAATCTGTAAATTTTTCCTGTACTTGGAGAATAATTCATGCTATGTATATTTCAAATTTGAGGTAACAATATATTTTAATTACTGTATTTTTGTTACCTGAAAGTACAAAAAAAAAAAAGTGAAGAATGAATTGTATGTAGTCTATGGCGAAAGTAGTCCCTTTTAATATGCGTTGCTGAAATGGACGTCTTTGTAATGAGTGAACTGAATGGACGTCTTCATTACAAATATGTTTATTACGTCCACTTCTCTATCTGTACAAAGATAAGAGACATCAGTTTGGATAATTCAACATTTTTGTACAAATGAGAAAATTTAAAAAAACAATTATAAAAATAAAATTTGTATAGTTCTTAANACAAATAACAATAAGTAGATATTAATATTAAAATGTCGGTGATCCATATTAATAATTCATTTGCTTCAAGCAGTTTGCCTGCATAAAGAAAATGAAATATAATACAATGAACAAATTCAAATAGTCATATAGTCATATTAATTATTAAGATATAATTATGACGAATGTCCATATTCTTTACTAAAACTGCAAAAAAATCTCAAACTCCATTGTTTCTTGTATTTAAAATGGGTTAACGAACTTTAAAATAATTTGGGCTTTAAAATTAAAATTATGAAACGATCTGATTTTGTTGTTAATTTATTTAGAAAAAATAAAATAATTTAATTAATTTAATAAAAAAATAAAAAATTATTTATTTTTGATTCTTCGTCTAGACTTGAGACTCGACCCAAACACATCGGTTCTCGATTCGAGTACCCGTTCAGGTATTTAACTTATGAAGAATCACTCGATTTGATTCGATTCGAGACTTTTGCCCAACCCTAATAAATTCTAACATGAACGTATACCGATGAAAACAATGTTGTCTGAACGTTTAATGTAAGTATCAGTTTAGATGACAATAAAATAAATGTATATTGTCCAATAAAGTTGAAATGCATTTTTATTAATTGTAATGTGAGAGTAGCTCATTGCCACCCAAATTAATGTTAATCACCCGTAATGATATATAGCATTATTCTATTTGGAAATATATATATATATAACCCCTGTTTGTTCTACATTTTCTTTCAATTAGTAGAAATTTTGTGACCGTTAGTTTCAAACTGCTGGACCCCATTATCACACATTTTGGTCAAAAATGTCGACTAGAAATTTGTGCAACGGTCACAATTTTTATACAAACGAGGAAAAAATGTAAAACAAACAGGAGCATATATACTTTCAGTGCATCCAAGCAAAATCCATCAATAATGTTGACAAGGAATTCACCAACCTATTCACACAATGATTGTAGATAAGCCCGTGCCCAATAGGATGGAGACACGAATTCGCCCTTATTGGAATTGATTGACAAGAAATAATGGGTAGAAAATTAATTAATTTAAAGGAACTATAAAAGAGTGGTCTTTGTTACATCAAAATTCCATCGTGTATATCAATGATATAAACTTAGAATATTCAATGTCCATTTGCAATGGTACATCAAAGCAAACTTTATCTTTGAAGTGACCTCAAATGGGAAAATTCCATTCTTCTCCAATATGCATGTTTGCCGGGAAATCGACAAATACAGCAAAAAACACTATAAATAAACACAACCCTTTTTTGTTAGTGCACTTGAGAATATTGGGTATTACTGAAAAAAATAAAAAGGAGCTAGAATCTTCTATGCTTGTACCCAACAGTCCTGCCTACCTTGCGTAGTAATGTTTCCAAACATGCTACTGTAGTTTGATGTATGTACAAAATTAGCCCATAAAATACCGGGAAAAACCTAATGGATAGGGCATGAGTGCATAGGAGATGGAACCCAAGTAATGAAAAACACACATTCATTGAATAGTAGTGCTCTAAACAGCATTGGATAACATTAAAGGCGACAAAACTCAAATCTTGTCCTTAGTACTCCTTGATTGTGCCATGCCGGGTATGTATATGACGACGGTGCTAAGGAGGTATCACCCTAATTGGAACGTCCTGATTATCCTCATCATTCCCAACTCCAAAAATAATTTTGTAAAAATAAAAAAAAATGGCACTCCCATAAAATATCAGGAGAAACCTAGTCTATATACTACTCAAATTCTATTCGTGCACGGTTTTCTATTTTGTCCAATTGTTCAACAGTCACACATGCCGAGTCTCTTTGCCCATACCCTCCATGTATCATTTGCACTTCCCAAACACAACAAAAAGCACATACCTCTTTACCATGAAGCACATGCAATCCACATGCAAATAGCTACATATAGGTCAACCGTAGTAGAGTCAAACTCACATACACTTGCGACTACAGAATATGGGATAATATCAGATAAGAACATATTGAGTCGAACTCAGTCTCACAATGAAGACACGTGTTGTGTGCAGCTGCTAGAATACAGGATAATATCAGATCAGAAACATCTTGCAGGTTGACCCTAATCGAGTGGAACACACGTATATATACACACACGAACATAAACTTGAGTGTGTCCGGCCACTAGAATATAGGATAATCAGAAACAAAGCCTGAAAATAAAGGATGGTGATACCATACACCATTAAAGAAAGCCAAAAACAAGATGAGAAAGTCTAGTCGCTCGAGTTTTCAGTACCTGGCACTGATGAATTCTAGGTGCATGCGTTCTTTGTCTCATGATTAATTGGGCTGTAGAGCTTACCTGTTCATCTAATCAAATGCTTCTATCGACCTGTCGAAAAATACTTGAAATAGAACCATTATAATGAGGCACATAGTACTATCAATGCAACTAAAACAAGTCAACATTAAATGGCTTGCATAGATAAGGATCGAGCACTCTACAAAGCTTATCAAGAAACCAACTTATTCAATGGCCAAGTATTACATCGACAACATAATGTATCTAACAAATTGGGAAAAAGTCAATGATTTCTTATAATACTATGATGGAAACTGCAGTCTTCAGGCAAAACAGTGTTAATAAAAATGATTATTCTACTTTGCCATAATGAGTTACCAAATATTTTACCGAATTGCCACATGGCGGCCCCCTATTAGGAGGGCGCCGGTCTTCAGGTAAAACAGTGTTAATAAAAAGGATTATTCTACTTTGTCATAACAAGTTACCAAATATTTTACTGAATTGTCACATGGCGGCCCCCTATTGGGAGGGCGCCGATGGGGCCGGGCGCCCTCCCAATAGGGGGACGCCATGTGGCGATTCGGTAAAACATTATGGCACTCATTATGTTAGTATAGCATAATCCTAATAAAAATAGGGCTTTATTAGCAAGTATCATGAAATATGCAATGTAACAGCACAGTACTTGGTTCAAATTCAGAAAGAATCAGTGAATGCCTCAAACTGATGTATAGATGCAAAAAAATCAGAAATGAAAAGAAATAAGAAGGTTTTAAAGCTGAATTTAGTCAAATTTGTAATCCAAAAATTCAAGTCACATATCTTGGACTTGAACACTGCAACTCCCATCACTTTATTTTGAACTCTAAATTACTATAAACCTTCAGGTTGAAAAATCGACTTCCCAATTTTATTTATATTGTTGTTGAACCAACAACAGTAAAACAAAAAGAATTTTTTAAAAAAAAAGACTATTTGAGTATTAGTACTTTTTACATACCTTGTTGCTCGTCACATGGACTATTTTTCATGACAAAAAGGAAATGGCTCCAAATATGTGCATAAAGACAATGAAAGATAAAGAGGATGAATTTTTCTATTGCCATTTTGACTATCACTGTTGTGTATGTAACATCTCTATGTTGAATACTTGGTGGAGATCATATATATAGAAAATCAACTCTCTTATTTTTATTCTAACAATTCCACATTTATATTCTCAATCAAACTGACACCATAGTTCTCCACAGTATTGCAATACTACCATTATGACAAAATTTTATTTGCCTGCAGAAGGACTCTTTTAATCTCACCGGCAATCCCCTGTAAGGAACCTGGTTTTTGAATAACACCATTCATTCCTATTTGCATGCATCTTTCACGCATATCTTCATCACTTGCCGTTAAGGCAATGATCAATGGCCAGCTGCGGCTACGAAACTTCCGAATTCTCATGGTTACTTCAAAGCCATCCAAATCAGGCATGTGAAGGTCCAATAGAACAATTTGATAATTAGTTACTGCAGGACCAAGAGCACTAAGGCATCCGTATCCAGATGAAACGGCTGAGACAACACATCCTAGCTTCTCAAGCAACTTCCTTGTCACAGCTCGGTTCACGTCATCACTATCAACTAATAGAACTTTGAGGCCACTTAAAAGAGAGTTAGAATGTGGATGTTCTGAACTGCTGGTTACAATGGATGACCGGATTTGGAACCGTAGAACAAGCGCCATACTTTGATCAAAGCCCTCTGGATTTGGTATCACCCAGATGTCTCCTTGCATTAACTGCGCATAGTGATGTATATAATTGAAGGAGAAATCATATAGTGAAAGGAAATAAATGATTTAAACATAAAAAGCGACGGAAAAAGAAAGGGCAAGATAACTTCCAAAAAGTTTATTGACTAAGGAAATCAATGTAATAATTAAACACGTTGATGCAACCTAAACGATCTCCTCCTCTATTACAATTCAGTAAATAGTTTATTGTCTTGCATAGATTTTACGTAAAAAATAAAATAAAATAAATATGGCTTTGTGCAATCTATGAAGAACATAAAAGTCAATAATCCTTGAAAAAGAATTGAATTGAGATGGTGAGAGACAAGTTTCCACTGAAAACAAGATCCCAATGATAAAAAATGTAAAGTAAGCCACAACAAAGAGACAAAACTATGGATGACAATAATTGCATGTCAAGTGTCAAACACAAATGGAATTTTAGAACTTGTAACCAAGACAAAATGCATCCAATTGGCATCACAGCGAAAAAGCTTCAACATGTTGCTGGCATTTTCTAAACGTTTGCATGGAAAAATGGACAAAGGGATGTCAGAGATCAACAATTACCATGCACGTTTTCATACAGATACCCTGGCTTTATCAACTCTGTCCATCATTTACAAGTCAAATATAACAGATTCCCAGACATACCTGAACTAGTTTTCTGCACACACTGAAGCTCAAGCCTTCCTCAACTCCACCAGAGTTCCTCTGACTACCATGTAGATTTGCAGTAAGTGAACTCTTAGCAGGAGAACCATAATGGCAAATCCCAACTTCAAGCTTGATATAGGCATATCCATCGGATGAGTTTGATCCCCAGTGACCCCATCTCTGATCATTCCATGCCTGACTTCGAGTGGCTAAATACACTCGTAATGTAAGGCAGCCCCCTTCTTTGCTTCCATTCAAAAGATTTCCAACCATATGCAAAATAACCTGAAATACTCTTCTCTCATCACCCATGACATGGTTGGGCAAGGATTTATCAACCTCAATGACAAAATTACAACCCCTATAAACGCAAAGGCACTTAGCAAGGCAAGCAGCTTGTTTTACCATAGAATGTAGCTGAAAAGCTCTCATCTCTAAAGGGAACCTTTGATTATCCTTTGTCGAAGTATCCATTACATCATTTATTAAGGTTGTCACGACATTGCTTGTCTTAACCATAGCATCGACTAGAAGCAGCTGCTCGTTGCTTAAACTCTTCTCGTCTTGCAGAATGGATAACAGGCCTAGAATGGAGTGCATGGGCCTTCTCAATCCATTACTCATTACCATCTGAAATGAATTTCGTGCTTGACTTGCCATCAATGCATCCTGTTTTGCTTGTTGCAGTGCTCGATTTTGTTCCACTAATTTCTCTCTCATAAGCTGAGATTCTTCTAGCACAGCAGCATGGGAAAGAGCCACAGCTACCTGATCAGCAACTACCTTTACTATCTCAAGTTCCTGGTTGCTCCAAGTTCTACCCTGTCCATCAGGAAGAACCAAAACAAGAATGGCATAACAGGCCTGAACAATTTCAGGAGTCCCACCTTTGAAATTGGAAACCCTCAGCATTGGCATTCTAATTGCAGCCACAGCTCCTGGTTCAGCAGTTCCACCACTGCTTGCAACGGCAAGGACTGACTCCGGGTCAAGTAACTTTACTCCATCACTATTTTTAATCTCTTGTACATCGGGGTCATTGATTGGGATAGGTTCATTATAAAGAGTTGAGAAGTTCCTTTCTTTCAATTCATGAGTCAGGTTCATTTCGGTTTTACCCTCATTGGGCATCCAGACAGCACAATTATGTAAATCCAATGTCTTTGATAGTTCAACTAAAGTTGTATACAATATTGTATGCCGATCAAGTGACTTGCGGATTTCTTGAGTCAGCATCCGAACATGCCAGCCAGCTTCTTTCTGCTTCTTTATAATTCCAACCTCTCGACCAAGATCCCAAGTCTTTTTCTTCAACATAAATTCCCTCACTTTGACTTTGAGCAGCAAAGGAATGAGGGTGATGAGAGTAATAGCAGTGGCGAATGAAACAAGAGCAGTGAGGAATTTGAAAATAGTGAGAGCAAGCATTAGCTGAAATGGGTGAGGCCCATAAGTCCAGCCATTCAGCAAATGAGTCATGCCACATAGAACAATGAAGGAAATGAATTGAAAGAGCACCCATTTGAATGGAACATTCGAACAGCTTACAAAGTAAAGTAGCTCAATTGGGATCGAAAAGTAGGCCACTGCAATTAAGAAATCACTCACTTTTTGGCATTCGAGAATGCTATCAATGCTCCAAAATCCCTCATCATCACAATTACATCGAGGGAATCCATTTTCTGCTGATGATATGGAAATCGTGTACAATAAAATCAACAGCCCTACTGCTAATGTCTTTGACATTGCATCCAATGCATTGATAACTCAATCCATTTATTTTAGATTGAGTATTATCTTATTTAGCCCCCAATGGTGATCAATATACACAAGTAGAACTGACCAATCGCATCGAAATCTCACAACAGGATCTTCTGGCATTCATTTCCTGTTTGGAAAATGTTCAATCCAATTAAAACACATAAGTCAGAAAAAAATAAATATTCAACCCATTTGCAATATACATTTCAATAACTTTACAATACATTATAATTATAAATATATAAATATGTTCATATTTTCAGAAATACTTAAAACTAAAAAAAATTACTGACCTGCTAGAGAGAGGAAAAATACCAATCTCAGACCCAAATAAGATCTGACCCACCAGCTTTACCAAAGTTTAAAATAGTGAGATTTTTTATTCAAATTGAATTTTTCACAACTCTAATGAAATTAATCATCCAAGAATTTCCATTATAATAATAAAACACAAAAAAAAAAATTTAAATACAAGATTTGAAATAAAGAACTCAAAACAAATCCATAAAATACAAGGAAAATCAAAGAAGGAAAATAACGAAACGCGATTAAGATCGAATTTTACCTGATGAAATACTGAAAATTTAATCTTCAGATCTTGTCTTTGCATTACATGCAGACGTATTCATGTACACAAATACACAACCATATACATTTTTCAGCAACATCATCATCAAACTGCATTGACATCAACGACCAATGCGAAAATCTAAACCACTTTTCACTTTTCAGTCACACCAAAACCCCAAAAAAAAATAATAATAATAAGAAGAAGAAGAAGAAGAAAAAAACCACCCAGAAAAAGGAATTTCAAAGAAAAAATTAGCCAAGAAAAAGAATTTCAAGAACTCCACACCCTTGTTCACAGCAAAAAATCCATGTACAATTAAGAAATCTTTGTGCTAGTATTTCACTGGGATCAAAATAAATAGAACAATTCTTCTTGTTCTTCGCAGTATGTGAACTTTTGGGGGGTTTCTATCGCAGTTTATACACAAATATCAAAACAGAAGTTTCGTACAGAGGGAGAAAAATGGGAAGAGATTTGTCCGCCGTTGTTTGCAATTGCATAAACAAAGTAGGTGAAATGGAATGGAGAAACAAGTAGAGAGAATCGAAAATGTATTAGAGAGAGAGAGGGGGCGGGGGAAATCTAGAGGGTGGGGTTAGGTGGGACCTACAAAGGTTCAGATGAAGAGAACTTAGACGCACTTTTGCTAAAAATAAAAACGTCCCCCGTCAGGCCTCCTACTCCGCACCCCACAAAAAAGTATGACATAACTCTTTTTCCTTTCTTTTTTTATTTTTTTATTTGTTAATTGTGTATTAGCATTATTAATTGTTTATTATTTATTTAATCTCCCTCTCTCCCTCCCCTCCCTCTAGATTTTTTTGTACATAGTATTTATTGGTAGAGTATTATATTTGAACCAATCTCATTTTTTTATTTCTATTTTTATCAATTATGTATGTATAGGTCATTGAGTATAAAATTGGCATTCTATGTAATGACAATATTTGGCCCTCCAAGTTCAAATAATATATAACCCCCACCCCCGGTTTTAATGAACTTTATAAACAACTATTTTAAGCATTCCTTCCAAATATTACGATTAATCATTTATGAGTGAGATATTCTTTGATTTATTTTTGTTAATGTTTTAAACTTGTTTTGGTCCGGCGCGATTCTCAAATTCTTCGTTTTTTATGTATCAAAATTTATGACATGTTTTTCTTATTTTAATTATTACTTGTGGCATAGTGAATTTAAAGTTTTTAATTTAATACTCACGAAGATTTTGTAACGTAAAAATTACTCAATTTTTAAGGAAAATGACTTCAAAAACCTGCTCCCCTGTACAATTAAAAGTATTTGTTAGGTCTAAAGTGTTGGTAAATTTCATTTCCAAAATATCATTTAGGGCGTGTTCGGTAGAGATTAAAATTGAAAAATCAGCTGTTATTGTTGACTTTTATTAGACGAGTGAAATCAATAACAGCTATATTTTTAATTTGAATTAAATTTTAAGCCATACCGAACACACCCTTAATTGAGTTGTGATTTGGGTCGAGATGTCAGGTGTTGAGAGTATCGTTGGAATGACTCAACGTCACCTCAAGAAGATCATGAAATTTATAAAAAGATCACATATGATCAATGGGATGCAATGAAAATTTAAAATAGTCAAAGTGACATACATGTTATGTTCCAAATTTACAGCCACAAGCTAAGACCTATTTTTCGCATAGAATACATTTGAATTGAAAAATTAATATTCTAGAAAAATTGTAGCACTTCAAGATATGTTTGCAACACACTTTGAATTGCCTCAATTCGATATCGGGAGAGAAATATATGATAAAATATTGACTGGTCAAAGAGAGCTTGCTAGCCACCCTCTGGATGCTCGAATGGTTTTTACAGTGACTGAGTGCTCGCTGAGAGCCCAACGTCCACTCAAACGATCGCGTTACGTGGTTAAACCTTATTTCTCAATTTTTAACCTTTTTACAATCCTAAACAACCTCAAACATTTCATATTATAAAATACCCAAGTCATATTTCATCCTAAACGGGTGTTGAGCCTCTTTTCATTCAAGAGAACATCATGTAGTAGATCAAACAACAATTATATACTTCTCTTGATTCAACCACAAGATCAAAACACATAAAAATAATAAAAGATCAAATACTAACAAAATTCTTTACCAAACAACCTTCAAAGTTCTAAAGTTAGGGAAATGAGAGTAGAGATTCAGATGGAGAAGAACGAGTTCATTCTCGATGATCTACAAAGATGGAAAAGAAGTCCCGATATTCTAGAAACTGTAGGAAGCGCAATCGAAGAGGTTTTTTATGATTTACATGCTGGGTGGTCAAAGTCTACTAAAATTTAGTTGTGTTTAGGGGTGGGCAAAAACCCGCCCAACCCGCCCGACCCAACCCGACCCGACCGGATTGGGTCGGTTTTTTTCATTTTTTTGTTGGGTTGGGTCGGTTGGAAATGTTAAGTGAGTCGGGTTGGGTCGGGTTGGGGGTTGACCCACCAAATCCTACCAAAACCGCCCAACCCAACCCGC
>CAIGRO010288810.1:0-11167 GCA_903798355.1 Fraxinus baroniana
TATTATTGGGAGCATTGTGTTTCTCGTGTTTCTCCAAAAAATATTATAGGACTAGCAACAATTACATTTCAAGTGGTACACTCTGCTTCCTTTCTTAAATGAGAATTTATGGATGGGTGCAGCCCCTGGACTGCGTATATTCATGTTTTTGCATTTTTTGTTAATTTGTGAATTGTGATACATGATTAAATGAGAATTTATGGTTGGGTGCAGCCCCTGGACTGCATATATTTATGTTTTTTGTATTTTTTGTTAATTTGTGAATTGTGATACATGAGTAAATGAGAATTTATGGATGGGTGCCGCCCTTGGACTGTGTATATTTATGTTTTTGTATTTTTTGACTTAGAATTTTGAATTGTGTTTGTGTATTGTGAATTTGTAATTTGTGAATTTAGGGTTTTAGGAAATTATGATTTAGGGATAAGTGTAGACAATTAATGAATGACATCACTTTTATGATCGTTGATTGTCGACGTTGACCGGTCNATCGTGTTTGTGTATTGTGAATTTGTAATTTGTGAATTTAGGGTTTTAGGAAATTATGATTTAGGGATAAGTGTAGACAATTAATGAATGACATCACTTTTATGATCGTTGATTGTCGACGTTGACCGGTCGGCGTTGACCGGTCAACGTCCGCCCGGGCTGGGCTGGTGGGCTGGGTCCGCCACTGTGTATAATGTATATATTTGTATTTCTTTATATACTAAGCTTTTGTCAATCATTGTAGAAATGGAGTTCTCTCTTTCTGGATATTGTTATACCTTACAAAATAACGTGATAGTAGCATAACGAAGATTCTTTGTGTTCAACGTGACACGTTAGATAACTATTAGATACCAAAGGAGCTCAATTTAGCCAAATATTAGGTAGACCTTGAAAAGTTGAATAAAAGAAGTATGAACTTTGTTAGAATTTGGGTGTGACCGAATTTTTTTGTTGAAACTGTTAAAGTAATTAAAGAATTCTAATTGAAGTACACGTCATGAAAAATTCAAGTTTGGAATACTAGTAGAGTACTATGTCAAGTTGAAGTTCTATTTTGGAAGCCCATTAGGAGT
Organism: Fraxinus baroniana; assembly: GCA_903798355.1. Lineage (NCBI taxonomy): Eukaryota > Viridiplantae > Streptophyta > Magnoliopsida > Lamiales > Oleaceae > Fraxinus > Fraxinus baroniana. The sequence continues at coordinate 1,065 of CAIGRO010288810.1, forward strand.
TGTAATTTGTTTTAGACTCTATGTTTGGTATCCTACTTCAACGGCAATTTTATTAGGAGGGTTTGGATATCCCCTACATGTTTCCTATAAATATGAGGCTCTTCTGTATAATTTTAAAAGTGTGAGAAAATAGATTACTAGAATTATAGGATCTATCGTAATTTTTCTCTATTCTCCATTAGTTTTGAGTCAATAAAATCTCATAATTCCTCTGCCATATTCTTGTCTTTATTATTCTTTGCTTGATCATATACTTCATTATAATTTGTCATATAACTTCAACATCTCAATACGGTGATTGGTGTTACAACTAGTTTCAATCCTAACAAATGGTATTAGAGCCAATGTTCAGCAGTTCCGCAGAGCGCAATGTTTAATTTATTCGAAATTTTTGTTCGTGATGACTTCCATGAAGAATGACATTCCGCTTTTGGATTGGAGCACTAGATTTTCGCTATGGAAGGTTAAGATGCCAGTACTCGCACAGCTAGATTTGGATGATGCGTCGTTTGGAATTGACAAGATGTCAACAACTTTAACTGCGGAGGAAAAATTACGAAAGGATAAGAATGCAGTTTCTCACATTCATCTTCATCTATCAAATACCATTCATCGAGAAGTTTTGAATGCGAATTCAGCAGCTTCTTTATGGTTGAAGTTGGAGTAATTGTGCATGACTAAAAGTTTGAAGCATTTGGTCTCTGAGGCCAGAGATGGAGAATGCCTGATTGCTCATGGTGGTTCAAGAAGGGACAGAACGAAGTTTAAGTTCACCAATCAGATTTGTAACTACTGCAAGAAGAAGGGGCACTTGAAGATGGGTTGCTACAAATTGCAAAATAAAGAAAGGAAGGCTGCAAGTAGACATTCAGATATTTCAGGCAAAGCGGACCTCGTGGAGAACGTTGTAAGTGATGGAGATCTCTTAGCTATTTCTGACATTAAGTCTAAATCGGAGATGATTGGATTCTTGATTCAGCTTGTATGTTTCATATGTGTCCTACCTAATAAGGACTTATTTAATACATATGAAACTATTTCCAAAGGTGTCGTGGTTATGAAAAATAACGCATCTTGTCAGGTTGTTGGAATTGATACAGTCGGATTGAAGCTTTGAATGGGACAATTAGAACACTTGGCCAGGTTCGACATATTCCAGATTTGAAGAAAAATCTCTCGTTGTCTATCCTTGATTCAAAAGGTTATGAGTTCTTTAGTGGAGGCAGAGCCTTGAAGTTTTGTAATGGTGCCCATGTTGTATTGGAAGGACGAAAAATGTCTCAGTCATACATCTTGTAGGGTCGTGCAAAATCTAGAAAAATCAATCAGCAAAAGTTTAGTACCGTGGTGAACATTCAGTTTGGTACAATACCTTTAGGAGCTCATAAAAGGGCCAGATATGAAGAATATAACTCAGTGGAGTTTTGAAGATATAGGTAATGCTACCTTGCCACCATTACCTGTAGTGTCATTGTATTCTGTTGCTACAGACATACCCAGTGGAACAAGGTATGTGGATGTTGATTTTGTTGAGCATGCTTTAAGTGGAGTAGAAGACGTATAATCTAGCAAGTGGCCTTTTGTAAATCATTATGATTTTTGGGAATCTAAGGTAATTTTGCAGAGTAGTGCTTGGATTTATTGGAAGAGGCGGAGTATTTTGAGCTTTGTTGGAGAAATTAATTTTTTGGTTATTGTTGAAGAAGTCATTGCATTTCTTGAATGTAATTCGAGTCAAAGTGAAGATTGTTGGAATTTAGGTGTGACCCGAATTCCTTTGTTGAAGCTGTTAAAGTAATTAAAGAATTCTAATTGAAGTACGCGTCATGAAAAATTCAAGTTTGGAATACTATTAGAGTCCTATGTCAAGTTGAAATTTTATTTTGGAAGCCCATTAGGAGTTGTAATTTGTTTTGGACTCTATTTTTGGTATCCTACTTCAACAACAATTCTATTAGGAGGGTTTGGATATCCCCTACACGTTCCCTATAAATATGAGGCTCTTGTATACAATTTTAAAAATGTGAGGAAATAGATTACTAGAATTATATGATCTATTGTAATTTTTTCCTCTTCTCCATTATTCTTTAGTCAATAAAATCTCCTAATTCCTCTGTCATATTCCTATTTTTATTATTCTTTGCTTGATCATGTACTTCATTATTATTTATCATATAACTTAAACATCTCAATCCGGTGATTGGTGTCACAACAAGTAGTATTAATCCTAACAATCTTAGTGAAATTAATCAAATCTTCACGTGCTTATATTAACCCACAAATCACTATGGTTTGTTAATCTTCATAGGCCAAAAGAGCTCAATCCTATTGAATGGAAGACCAACAACTCAAATTGGAAGACCAAACCAATCCACATCTTTTGCGACCCTTACCCTAAAATTTGAGCAAGTGGCTGATGAAAAGAATACATATCGAGCACATAGTGCGTGAAAGGTAAGAGGGGTTTGTCCAAGCCCTAAAAAGCCTTTGGTACTTTTGCATGAAGAACAACCATTCTCAGTTCAAGGAAAAAGTTGATAGTCTATATGACAAAATGTTCCATTCATCTTAGGAGTGTCAAGTAGCAAAGGTAGCCCGACTGCACTACCTAAAACAATCATCATTTCTTTTAACGTACAATATAACATTACATGAAAAAAAACTAGAAAAAAATTTGACAAAGACAGTGGCACGAGATTTTAATATTGATTCGTGCCTTGTTGTGTCCGATAGGATAGAACAAAGGCACTCTTAAGAGTGCTTATGCAATAACATATGATTAAGGGAACAAAATTGTTATGCCTCGCCATCCAAACTGAAATCAAAGTGCCACGTAGCAATCTACGTAGGCAGGAAAGTCAACGAAGACCTAACTGGTCAAATGTAAAAAAATCACATGAATGGCTAAAACTCTTATGCCGAAGTACTACTTAAATGGTTGAAGTGCTTGAGTCCGAAGTGCTACATAAAGAAATGGAAGAAGTTGAAGCTCTTCACACTGAGGACCAATAGAAAGCCTCCTCTAATAGAGGCCCTCCAACAAATGGAACTTAATGGGTTTGATATTATGTTCAAGCTAAAGGCTACTAGCAAGGGATAGGCCGTAGCAGATTTTGTGGTGGAGTCATCCCTATTCTAGAAATGGAAGAGGAGATGGAACCCGTTGATCCTCCTATATGGAACCTTTTTGTTGATAGATCATCAAGGGACACTGGGGAAAGAGCATGAGTGATCTTTGTTAGTCCTGAAGCACATAAGCTCACTTGTGCTACACTGTTTGACTTCAAGGCTACTAAAAACGTAGCAAAATATGAGGCCCTCATCGTAGGCCTCATACTAGATAGGGAAATATAGGCAAAGAGGCTCGTAATTAGCAGTGACTCTCAGCTTGTAGTGAACCAGGTCCATGGCAGTTTTCGGCCAGGGATAAGTCCATGCCGCATACTTGAAATTGGTTATGGAGTTAATCCCCACTTTTGAAATATTTGAGTTAGTGCAAATTGCACGCTCAGAGAATGCTCATGTCGATTCCTTTCAAAGCTGGCAAGCAATAAAGATTCTGAACTATTCATTTTAGTACCAATAGAGCAGCTTCCTAGGCCTCTCGTGAAATATGGTACATGCCTTTAACAACAAAGGTTGTTAAGGAAACCTTAGCATGGTCAAACCACTTAACCCCATACTTAGGAAAAGAATGAAATACTAGCGAGTTTCCACCAAAGTCTTAAGTGGTTAAGAGAGTCAGTTTAATGTGCATAGGTTTAGAAACTTATTTGTACATGACCTTCTAACACATACTAAATTATAGGTTTGATATTATTATTGAAGTGGAAGTAATTCGAACTACACTGAAGAGAATTACAATATATTAAATAGAAGTAGTAAGTTCAAAAGTAAATAACACAAGTATGAGCAAATAGAATTTTATTTAATTAACAAATATTTACAATTGTGGGCCGAAGTCATTTACATAGAAAGTACAAAAAGAAAGAGACCTATCTATACATGTAGGGGAGGGAGAGCTACAGAGGGAACAATTGCATTGGAGCTATGGCCTCATCTTCAATTTTGATTACTTGGCTACCTTCAGCAGGAGTTTGAGGCTCTTGTTCTCCCTCTTCAAGAAATGCTAACCTTAACTTAGAAGTGTTGATGCCCTGGATGTTTACTTCAAGCCACTCCACCATCTATGTGTGGCATATCTCCACTAATATTTTGCGAAGCTTAGGTATGACTCTGTCAAATGGAAGTTCGCGATGTGGTGCTTTATAGCGCCATCCTCAGCAAATTGGGCTTTTTGCAGTGCCATCTCCATCACTTCCATCAAACCAGATACTTTTGGGTTTAACACTCGTACCTGCTACTTCAGGGCAACATTTTCTTTATTAGCGTTCTCTAATGCCTCAGCTACCAGTCTTTGGTCGGCGTCGAACGTCTCAACTTGCTTCGTTATGGAGGTCACTTCACTTTGAGACAAGTGAACCTCCTTTTTCAAATTTTCAATTTCTGCCAAGGCAGAAGCGAGCTTCAAAGACTTCTCAGCTTGTTTCTTCTTTAGCCCTTCAAGCTCTACTTTGGCTTTGCTAGTAGCCTCCTCAGTGAGAAACTTTATTAACAAACTCTCTATTTTTAGATTGAAGGTTTTTAAAGTGGGCTTCATCTTATATGGCTACACCAAAGGCCTCCATCCTGGCTCACCATTATGGAAAACAAATCCACGGCATCGTTGGCCTCCATGAAAGATTTCCACCTCTCCGTCCAGTACTTGTGGAAACTGGCTGTTGCAGTTTGGGCCTCTGGTGGAAGTAGGGCAAGTGCTTTTAGAGTCAATTCATTACTCATCTTCTTCACAGCGAGCTTAGTTTATTGAGGAGCCTTGAAAGCGGTGGAGTCACTTGTAGACCTCACCCTCTTTGCAGAGTCTTGCCTTTGCGACTCTATGATAGCATACCTTTTCTGCCTCCCCAGAAGCTGCAGCTATAGAAGCCACCAACAACTTCTCCACGGTTGGGACTTAGGAACGAGGAGATAGGATGTTCGTTGAACCACCTACCGAAGTGGTGGAGAATCTATGCTTCCTCTTGGGGACCTCCTCAATGACATTCTTCACCTTGCCCTTTAGGGGAGATAACTCATCTTCTCGGCTGCCAGACTCCCAGCTGACCCGCTTCACTTTATCCCTTCTTGTTTGGCTACAACATATGAGGGATTCAACCCTTTTCTCTTTGGAGGTAGAGGTCGCAGCAAGAATGGTCACCATGTCCGAACTGGGGTACCTCTATTTCTCAAAGTTTTCTACAAAGGCAAACAGGGTCAGTAATAATTATGTAAATTAAGAGATGAAGTTTATTAAGAATGAAGCAATAACTCTCTTGGCCATTAGACCAAATTCTTCAAAAAATCACCGGGAAATGATCAAGCGCTCGAAGTTATGAGAGGAGTAAAGTCGACGACATATGTTGATTAGAGTCTCCCAGTCACTGTCCTTCTATCCTTTAGTCTGAATTGCTTAACAAACCCTGTAAAACAACAAACATAAGACATTATTAGCATCAAGATTATAAACATAAAGAAATCAAAAACAGATACGACACTCATGGGCTTCGGAGTGTAAGGTTGGAACTTTCACGTGGGGAACAGTGTCACCCCCATAATCGAGCCACCTCCCCTTAACCCAAAACCACATCTCCTTCCATCCTCTGATTGAGGAGACGAAAGTGGAATGTGACCCCTATGAACAAAGGGAGTACAATCCTTTTAAATCCCCTTTTCCCAGGACCCGAGGTCAAAAAATTGTTTAGAACACATGGAGATGCATATCCTTTCCAAGGGAAATTTCCTTCCAGAGGAAATATGTTCCCACTAATTGGGCTCGAGCATTGGGGACGAGCTGAGTGAGGACCAACCCGTACAAGCTAATGACGGCTCTAAAAAATGGATGAAGATGTAGGTGTAGCCTAGCCTTTAGGAGAAACTCACTGATGAAGACACAGTCATGTCTCGAAAAATAGAGTCGCTTATCAGGAGTAGGGGAAAGAAAAATGTTGTAGACGATATAATATTTTCCCCTAAGGTTGGCTAGGTTGGTCGGATTTACAGATGAAGGGATTTTGGCTACCCTCAAGCTATCTCATTTCTCCTAACCTCCATAGAAGGCAAAAAACTTTGCCCATCTTGGATGGCTCGCCACCGAGACTCAAATCAAAGTGCCACATAGCAATCCACGTAAGCAAGAAAGTCAACAAATACCTAACTAGTCAAATGTAAAGAAATCATATGAATAGATGAAGCTCTTATGCGGAAGCATTGCCTAAACGATTGAAGTGCATGAGTCTAAAATGCTACATAAAGAAATGAAAGAAGCCGAAACTCTTCACACAAAGGACCAATAGAAAGCCTCCTCCAACACAGGCCTTCAGTTCACCTGAAGCTCATAAAGCTAAAGCTGTCTTTTACAAGATCCGTAGATAATATTTAGGAATGATTGATGTAGTGTTTGTAACAAGGAATGTTAAGTTGTAAGGTGGCTGAATCGTTGTTAATGTATTTATTGTATGATAGACAGTGATGTGAAGTTTTAGTCAAGGAGATGAAGCCACGTGGTTCTGATCCAACGGACACCACGTCAGCCGAAGCACTAAAAATAGACCCTTTTTGTAATTGGAAAATGATTCTTGGATTCTTGGACTTTTGACTCTTGAGCTCTTGATCCTTAATAATATAAATGGTCTTGAAACCTCTATACATATCATCTTACTTTTTTTCATATACATTAGTTTGATCTTTAATTTGTTTACTTTGGTATTTGATTGGTGATTATTGTTAGTGTAATCATCATTGTTCCACTCGCCGGTGTTGAACACTTTTGTCTCATGCCGTGAAGCGTCTCATGCCGCGTCTACGCTCTTCTCGCTTCTTACTGGTGTTCCGAACAAAACATGTCAGAATTTGCTTGAGTTGGCGTGAGTATGTCCGATATCTATTGTCCACGTAAGCATAACGTTTTTCGAGATCAACAAAAAATATTGAATAACGTTTGAATAGATATTGCATAATCATGTCCGGCTATAGTGACTTCCATGCACGCTTCAAGTGTTATTGAGAGAATGCTAGAAAGTGGCAATGATTGACAACAAGGAAAACTACTTTGATGGAAAAATTTATTCGCGACATAGTAAAAATATTCATCTTAGGAGTAATCCATCGCCAATTATGATTTGAGAAAGGAAAATATCGTCATTGTGAAATTGGCTATAAAATAATATCGAAATTGGGATGTGTCAAGCCTATGGCCACATTATATAGATTTTGATATCTTTATTTTGTGTTGGATCTATCTAAATATACCAAAAATCTAATTATTATGAGAGAATATTATCAATTTCATTTTTAGAATGTGGGTCGGACAATTTATTATTCGAGAATACTGGTCGCGTTTGTTTTTTCTACACCAGATAGTTGGTTCGACCAAAATTATAAATTTATCATATATAATTTACTTTCCCTACATGGATTGGATACTCAAATTGGAATTTCTTTTGGTGTCCTTGACCTTGCCATGTAAGGTTGAACAATAAAATCGTCAAATCGAACGGAAACTCTTTTTTTCCAACCCATTGGTTTGGATCTACATGGATTTGCCAATGTTTTGGTTTTGAACCAAACCAAACCGCTTTGAAGGGATTCGGTTTAGTTTTAATCTTTGTAAACCGTTTTAAACTGCCAAACAATTTTAAAAAAAATTAAAAGTAATTCTTTTAAAATTTTGTCCAACCCAATTAAAACTAAATACATCCCAATTTTAAAAAATACATTCATGTTTGTTGCAAAAACTCCAAGAAATCTTCAATTCAAGCTCGAAAATCAACACAAAAATAACGAACACCACAACCACCTGAACTCAACGTACAACCTCCTTGCACTTTAGCTGCCTTCTTTATCCCCTTCATTGCTCTCTATTTAATGCCCTCAAAGGACACAAGGTAGTGACTACAATGGAGAAGTGATGAAGTGCATAAAGAGTTAGAATTCATGATGAAGTGGGATCGCAAGGCAAAATAATGATTTCATGATAACTACTAGTTTGTCCATTTTTGACGAATTCCTAGTCTAATTCAAATTTTGGGCAGATTTCATCGTTTATGTCCTCGGTTAAGCGTTTTTCTTGGTTATAGTAATTTTTATTTTGTCAATATCTCATTAAATAAATTTCGGATTCGTATTCCGTTTGTTGGAGGACGATCATGAATTTTAGGAGTTTCAATTTAAGTTGTTACCTCGAATTTTTCCATTTATGGAAAAATATAGTTTTTTTAATTATTTATTTTCTGGATTTTGCTAGGGTTTAACTATTTAAAGCATTGTAAATGTAAGTCCTTTGAGGCCGCAGTTTATTAAATTGAATAAAATTTCTCGTGAGTTTTTCTCATTTTTGTGAGGTTGTTCATATTTTCTATAATCTTCCGCTATGTCAGTTAGTATTAGAGCCAAAGTTGTTCCTTCACCATGCCAACAAGGAGACGTCCAGAAGCCCATGAAGCCCCAGTAGAAGAGGTACATAGACGTGATGAAATCGCACAGCAGCGTCAACAAGTGGAGTTGTTGACACAGCAAATCGCTGCACTCATGCCGCAGAACATGCTTCTGTGGTCCAACCGGTTGAGGATTCTGATGATGAGAATCCATTTGCACAACCTGAGCATCCAATAGATCTGCTAGTCCGACGGATGGGGTGGTCAGGATGAAAACAGGCGTTGAGAATCAGGATTCAAGGTTGATATTCTTGAGTTTCATGGTGGATTAAGTCTAGAAGAGTTCTTGGATTGGGGGACTACATTGGACGAGATCTTGGAATTTAAGGAGGTTTCTGCTGATAAATGTGTGTCTCTTGTTGCGATGAGATTTCGTGGATGAGCAACGGTGTAGTGGCAACAGACTAAAGTGACGAGATCCAGGTTAGGGAAGTCCAAATTTGCATCGTGAGATAAACTGAAGAAGCAATTTTTTCCCTACAATTATGTTCGGACCATGTACCAACAACTGCAGAATCTGCATCAAGGCTTGAACATGGTTAGTGACTATACCACAGAATTCTACATATTGATTACGAGGAATGAAGTAATGGAGATGGATGAGCAGTTGGTGTCACGATATATGAGTGGTCTTTGTCCCCAAATACAGGATATACTGAATATGTTTGATCCTGTGACAGTTACTGAGGCACATAAGAGGGAAATACAGATAGAAAAATAGCAGTCTAGAAGAAATATAGTTCCTTTCACTGCGCGTAGTTCTTCCAATAATCCATAGTAGTAGATTGTTGACCTATGGTTGATGTCTCATTTTGATTATCACAAACAAATTATGTTTATTACTAACAAATTGATTTTAAGTGGCCATAGTGATTATTGTACAAGAATATATTTGATGGCACAAGTTCGAGATCAAGAAAATCGAGACACAAGTCGAAGAACAAATCAAGCAATGCACGTCAAAGCTACTTAAACTTAGCACTAAAACGTTTTTATGATTATATGTAAAGGTAATACATTCTAATACCTGGCAATGTATTGTGATATGCTCAAAGTTGTGAATTTGCAAAATTCTCGATAAAAATGGTTCTACAAAGAAAAATATATTTTTCAAAAGCAAAATTGAAACACATTTTTAAATATGACTAACACTTTGAAAAACAATTTTAAAACATCTCTCCAACTCCTACATTTGATACAAAATTAAAACGAGGACGTTCCGGGCCAAACTGGCTGTACCGAATGTCCAGTAAAGCCAATTTTTGGCCAACGGTCATTTTTNACTTTGAAAAACAATTTTAAAACATCTCTCCAACTCCTACATTTGATACAAAATTAAAACGAGGACGTTCCGGGCCAAACTGGCTGTACCGAATGTCCAGTAAAGCCAATTTTTGGCCAACGGTCATTTTTTCAATGTTCCATTTTTCTGACAAAAAATAACAGATATATGACCGTTCGGTATTTACTGGACGTCCAGTAAAGTGCATTTTTTGATCGTTTAAGAGCTATAAAAACCTCACTATTCCTTCACTTGAAAACACAACTTTTGAGCATTAAAGTGAGGCTTTT
>CAIGRO010288823.1:0-13760 GCA_903798355.1 Fraxinus baroniana
AAAAAAAAAAAAAAAAAAAAACAATAATTTTCACGACTTTTACCATAATTTATTTGTTCACCTTCATCAAATAAGAGTTAGAAAAATCTAATTAAGATATAAAGTGTAGTTCTCGTGGGAATGATAATCCGGACTCAAATGTCAATTATATTACTTATTATGATATCGTTCGCTTGCGATATAAAAAACGCAACACCATGGCAACTCAGTTTTGAGCTTATCCTCCTCCTTTAACAGATTCATCACTCGTGGTTTAGGAATTCCAGAATCTACCGCTTTGATACCATGTTCAAGTATAAGAAATCAACAGTACTATTTTATTTATCAGCTCAATATGAAATTACACTCCAAAATGTACTTATAGAGGAAGGAAAAAGAAAACGAACTAAACAAACTAAAAGCCTAATCTTATTACAGTGGAGTACCTGAACTACGGAAAATGATCAATTAAGTCCTTTAGGAAATAACTTGTACACTCTTATCAGAAAGAAAGTTTGGGATCAAGAAGAACAAGAGGCAGTCGGATTAAGGATCATTTTGTAAAAGTTATTTCATTATTCTAATAATAACACTTTTATTAACTTACTCTATCAATAAACCAAAATTTTGACGATATTAGTTTTCACTATTACAATGTGAAACTTCTTAGTAATCTTGAATTGCATTTTTAACTGATGTTTAACTATAGATATAATTCTTTGATGGAAATATTTCGAATTTTTATTGTCTTATACAAAGAATGACATTTTATGCGTACATAGAATAAATTTATTTAGATATGTATTTCATGTTGAAAATTTTGTTTTTATATTATTTTGTTGCTTAAACTTTTTACGTTAATAATATTTATTTTTTATTTTTACTATATTTTGCAACGGGTGTTTAGCCCTATCAACAGTCAACAATTTTAATGATCCCTTTTGACATGAGTTCCAGACCAAATTTATCCTCCTCACAATTAGTTGACCATGATGCATTATTTCTCACAATTAGTGAGAAAAAATAAATAAATTGAAGGGCTGATTTTGACATAAATTTTGAGAGGGACTCGTTTGTTTATTTTGGAAGATCATGATTGATTTGTGTTCTCTTCCATGAGAATATCAAAATCATATATTTACTTGCCAAAAATGATGTTCCAGTGAATGAAAAATTGGAGCTGAAGGTGATTAATCGGAAAAGATTTTTTGTTGAGTGGAAACTAGTTAAAGTTATCTTACATCGAAAAATGGATAAAGACATTGACCACTTTAAATATGATTACGCTTTAGAAGCGTGTGATCATGTGAAACATATAGGCTCTTTTCATGTGCGCTCGCAAGGATGCAAATCACGGACCAAAAAAGGTTTCGAGCTTTGAACTTGTATGCGGGCGCGACCTGTATACATGAATGTCGGACCGAATGGACCAAAAATTGGCCCTTAAGAGGGTTCACATTTTGCCTTTATTTTATTATTTTTCCAAATAAAAAAACCTTTTAAATTCTTCTAACTCCTAAAACTCATGTGATTATTTTTGTGTTAATGGAGAGATTAATAGCCAGATTAATGGTGGTCAATGACATAACTCCTTGTTTGTTAATTCTCCATTTCTCCATTACATCCTATTAATTTAGGCATCTCCTTCCCTTACAAAAGCGCATGAAAATTTCTCGCCTATGCATAAAATTCTATCTCCTATATATCTGCATACATAATTCACTTTCTATCAGGTCTTGGCGGTGATAGTATTCAGATACTAAGTCAATTAGCAACATTTGCAATACTCAAACTCTATTGATTTTTTGTTATATCTTGGAAAACAAACGCTTGAACTAAACCTCAAGTACCTATGATGAGGGGACAAATTTATTTGAAGGAAACTGTGTTCACACAGGCCTTGATTTCGAAGTTCATTGGATTCTTATTTCTTGCAATTTATATTACTTTTTCTATTTTTTTATTGTGATTAATCAAATTATTTAAACCGTAATATTTTGGCTAACATTCGTTTAGTTAACCGTCCAATCTGTATTTATTTATATGGTATTTGTTCAGCCGTTGTGCATTGATACAGTTAGTTAGTTGCACTGACGGTATGTGTTTTGTTCACACAGTAAGATAGTTGCACAACTGATATGTATCTATCCAGTATTTCTGTTCATACGGTAAGTTAGTTGTCCATTCGATATTTGTTAAACCGGTATGTATACACTATTATTTTGCAACAAACTTAAAACAGATTCATAACATACAAGTTCATTTTTGGTTTTATTGAGAACTAATATTCGTTTGATTTTCAGAAATGGCAACCGAACCAATCAATATGGATGTGGCTTCTAAAAACCCGTCTTTGGGATCAATTGTCACTCAAGAGCCAAGTTCTACTCTGGCTAAATTGCCAAGCTATGCTATGAGAAAAACTAGAGAAATGAATTTCAAAAGGTGGCAATAGAAAATATTGTTTTACTTGACCACCTTAAATTTTGCGAGGTTCTTGACTGAAACTGCTCTGAAATCATAGTGGGTGAAAAAGATGTTTAAGATGTGAGCGCACTTGATGCGTGGAAACATTCGTATTTTTTGTGCCGAAACTATATCATGAACAGTTTAACAGATTTGCTATACAACGTGCATAGTACTATAAATACTACTAAGGAGTTGTGAGAGTCATTGGATCGAAAATATAAGACTGAGGATGCCGGGCCAAGAAATTCATTGTTGATGGATTCATGAGTTATAAGATGGTGGATTCTACAACAGTAATTAGTCAAATGTTAGAACTCCAAGTGATTTTTAATGAGATTCACGATGAATAAATGATTTTGAGTGAAACTTTACAAGTGGCTTAATTATTGAAAAATTGCCGCCCTGCAATTAGTCAAGTGTCAGAACTCCAAGTGATTTTTAATGAGATTCACGATGAATAAATGATTTTGAGTGAAACTTTACAAGTGGCTTAATTATTGAAAAATTGCCGCCTTGCATTGAAAAATTTCAAGAATTATCATAAACACAAGTGAAAGGAAATGACTGATTGTTAGAATTCGAATTCGAAAAGACAACAAAAGTTCTTTTAAAGAATGGTTCAATCCTATTGTGGCTAAAGCCAATGTTTTTAAGCACGGTAAAAGTTCTAAGACCTTCAAGAACAAGTTTAGGATATCTGATGGCAAATGTGCTAAGTTGGGACAGAAAGGGGGTATTTCTAACAATAAGTTTCAAAGAAAATATTTCAATTATGACAAAGTAGGTCTCAAGTCTTTGGAGTACAGATTGTCAAACAAGAATAATAGAAAATGAAGCAAATGCCTTTTACTACATGGCACATGACAGAGATGAATCTCGCACCTTATTTCTGAAGTGAACATGATGGGTTCTAATCCAAAAGAGTGGTGGATTGACATCGGTGCTACGAGGCATGTGTGCTTTGATAAAAAAAAAGTTGTTTGCTGCATTCGAAACAATTGATATACAATAGAACAATGATAGTATTTCAAAACAATTGATATATGATATAACATTGATCTAGACAAGAAGGAAGTTAGTGTTTGTGTTCAAACTTCTAATTATCAAACGATATAACATTGATATTATTTTGAACTATTCTATGTTAAAATTCAAGAAATTAGAGAAGGTATAACGATGTTCGTTTAAATTACTTTTAACAACTGTATCACGTGTCTAATATTTTGAAATACCTTCGAGTCTAATTAGTTTCCTTCTCTTTCCACATTAAATTTACCACCCATATTATCAAATCCTTAAATACCACACCTAGTAATAAGTGTTCATATTTATAGCATGTTTGCGATCATTTATCTTAATGATATATAAGACCCAAATATGTAGCTTATGTCTTTTTATTCTGAATGTGGGTAGATCCACATTAAAAATGAACTCATATTATTGCTTTTCTTTAAGATAAATCATCCAAAATATGCTTTAATTGACTAGTAAAAAAATAAAAAAGTTATCTAGACTGTAAAATGTGAAATGCATATAATATAAATGCTTATAATTTCAAAATATTAATCAACAACTCATTTTTGTCTATTTATAAACACTTTTCAAGTATGCTTTGAATATATATGTACCAAAATATAAAGTGACATGCTGACTATGTGTGTTCTAAGGATATTTAATAGTACTTTAGAGAATATTATTGGACTGTTTGCTAAAAATCCTAATATATAAAGTATTTCGTATTCCCCACGCGATTAGGTGAAGATGGTCTAAGCTAGTTTCAAGTATTTGTCCGAAAGGACATGGGTTTGAATTCTATTCTTGACAAGTGATTTTTACTTCATTGCTTTTGAATTTTGACAATGACAATTTATTCGTTGTTGTATTAAACTCGCAAAGAAAAAAGAAATTCTCTCTTTTTTAATTTTATGCTACTAATCTCAATAGAAAAATGAAATGTTGGAAATTATAAAAAAAAAAAAAAAAAACTTGTATAAACTTAAAGAGTAAATAAATATTATAATTGTAATGGTGTCTATTTACTCATTATAATTATTTTCATTTTTGCATTTGATAATTAACCATTGTAATGGTGCCTATTCATTCATTATAAATGTAACCCATTGTGTGGATTTTTTATTTTTATTTTTTAAAAAAAATTCTTATCTTTGCTATTTATTAATTTCTGATGGAGAGTGTTAAATATTTATTTTATCATGATTCAACTTATCCATGCAATTTGTGAGGCGCTTAATTATTTTTAAGAAATGGAAATACATGTCCAAAATCGGTATGGTATAGTGTGTTCTACTAATATCGCATGCACATGAACAGTGATGGAGGGGGTGGGGCCATTAGGGTCCTTGGTCCCACTTATTTTAGAAAAAAAAAAACATATGATTTTTCTCTTTACTTTGTACTTTAATATTATTAAATTTTGTGTATGAAATTTTTCATACTTAGTGGACATTCACTCAACCGGAGTACTCCTCTACTATATATGAAATGAGTAAAATGGAATAATATGGTACAATATAGTTTTGCAGAGTTAGATTATACAAGAGATTATCATGGAGGAGCAAAAATTTGGTTCTATGCATATTTTCTGGTGTGCAAAATTCACTTCTACTTTTTAATTACAAATTCTCTTAAAAATACTATTCAAAACTCATTTTTTTCCCTCAATTAATGTAAATCAAACAGGCAGTTAGAATAACTTACTGAACTTAACCAACAATTTTATTACTTAATTTACTTATAAAGCTTAGCCAAACCGCTTTACCTCCTTACAAGATTATAAGTCAATGGAGAAAAAGCTTAAAAGTAAATGGACACCTTCTCTATCATGCTTACCACTCATCCCAAACACACTCATTAATAAAGATAGTCAGACTCGTTAAGGATTCGATAAGAAATTAAAAAGCAAGCTACCATTTACCAACCTTTCGAATTGGATCTCAATCAAAAGCTGGTGTTGTCTACTTCAACAAATTATTGACAAAATATTCTTATAATCTTGAACCTACTTCAACAAATTGCCAAAATATTCTTATGGATTCCCCCACAATTTCCACTAGCATGTTACGTGTAACGACACATTTTTCTCAGCGTTCCTTTCATTAGTCTTCAAATCCATCCTCTGTCCAAAAACAATATATTAAATCATATTTACTAGCTATATCACGAAATAAAATATATATTGTGAATATTTTATAAATGGATGTGTAACTAACGGATTTTGTGCATGCTACACAGGCTTGTGAATTTAGCCAATTGTCATTTGTTGATCGATCTGATCATACAATCACTATTGAATTAGGGGTAAGTTTCGTATGCTACACTTACAGGACTACTAGAAAAAATGACAAAAAAATAAAAAATGATTGTCTATTACTATTATCTAGTTCCGTCAAGCATAGTAAACATGCTTAGTGGATAAATTGTTTTTAAAAAATATAGACTAAGACAATATATTGGTAGATAATTTGTTATTTCCAATCAACTAATCTTATATTGTCTTTACTTATTTGTCTTTCCATGTTTAATAAATTGGACCAATCATACTAGACCTCATATGACGTCGAGATGGAGTCTAGTACGAATCACCTATTATGACGGACCAAACTAAGAATTAGCCAAGGTTTGAACTTTTAGCAAGCAAGGTCATTTCAAACTTTATCTTCTAAGCCCATTTTTACATTACTAAACTCAATAGATTGTATTGAACATCGTTGAAGACCGCCACATGTTTATGGTTCATCCAGTATCATTTCTCCATTGAATAAATTAATCTACTAATAGCTCTTAACATATCACCAGGAAACAAGCCATGCCAAATTAACTTAAATAGTTCAGTAAATTAATATTCTCATGACCACTTTTAAAATAATCTACATGAACCACGTGCCAGCCATCAATGTCCAACTCTAATCCCACCAAACAAAACATTACCAACTCCATCTCAAACTGAAAACGAATATTGACTTTCCATGTGCGCGAGGATTACATTTTGGTAACAAGAGGAAAAAAATCAAGTGTACAACGAAGAAATTTGTGACAAAGAAGCAAAATGACAAAGAAAATTTACAAAATAAGAGAGATGAACGTATACCCTTGAAAACAATTTAGTTAAAAAAAAATATATATAAGCCTAACCTATTCTACCTTTTGTCACTGTCTGAAGAGATATAATAATAACATTTTTTTTTCCATAAATGACAAGGGTTTGGTCCACTTACCAAAAATGGTTAAATTAAGGATAGTCGTTGGTAGATTATATTGGTAATGGTTGGTTATATGTCACCACCAATAATAATGTATTTAAGTACTGCGTTATTCAAATTGTTATTATTTTTACTAACATTTATAATAAATAATACCTATTGAATACAATAAAGTAAAATTACACATTAAAATTCAAAGGATACAAATTTGATAATAATATTATTTTTAATTAATTCATTTTTGAATTAAATTAATTCTTAATAATAATAACAACATTATACATTTGGTGTAATCATTTTAGTGAAATGGTTTGTAGATGATGTCATAGATGTATTCTTTTAATAGTCGATGGTTTGCACCTCAATTTCTTTTATAAGTAGAAACTTTTTTTATCTTTCATTTTCAACATTTTCTTCATGATGGTTTGATTTACTATGTACCGTCCAATATTATTAATACCACTTAGTTCCCAAACCAAATAAGAAACTAAATTAAAGAGAATATAGAACGAACAAAATGTCAAGGATACAATATCACGTGTTTCAGAAATTCAGTACATGATCAAAAATGGAAAAAGTGACACATTAAAAACTCAAACACACATCATCTCCACACAAACATGCACATGCAATTGTTGCTATACTCATTAGTCATTATAAAACCACCCCTAAATCTTCTTAATATGTCATTCCTTGTCTCCATTTTAATCCTTCCATTCTTTAGTTCAAGAAAATAAAAAATCAGTTTACGTTGTTCATTTTGATTTTAGTTTCTTCCACCAGTAGCCATATTTCTTCACTTTAATACCTTAAATCTTAATTAAGATTGTATTTTTTCATAAAACTTTCCGAACTATGTTCTTCTCAGTGAAAAACTAAAGATCACCTTTTTCTATTTCATGACTTAAATAGGTGAGGTGGATGGAGAACAAGCTAGCAGGAAAGTAACCTTCTTGAATACCAACATGTCGCTAGAGTGAAAATAACAAAGACTTCGTTGCTAGCCTGTCGCTTGAGCGAAAGTCCAGCGTCAGGCTAGCAACACACTTGGACAAATTTTCGAAAGTCTCCTCTATTTTTTTCAAACTTTGGAGCGCAATTTCTCATTCGTCCAAAATTGGTTTTGAGATTTCAAATATACCACAACGATCTACTCGACGAGTAGAATAAGTTGGTCTATTTAGTTTTGTAATTTGACCACCGGATCAAGTCCGAATATGTGGTTGAATTGACACAAAAGTCACTTTTCCAAGTTTTTGGTTTTGACACATGATCAAATTATTAATCTTCTAAGTAAATTTCCAACTTTAAGTCATCCCAAACATACTCCTAAATAAAGACAAAGGATAGTCAGACTCGTTAAGGATTTGATAAGAAACTAAAAAGCAAGCTACCATTTACCAACCTTTCGAAGAATTATTTGGATCTCAATCAAAAGTTGGTGTTGTCTACTTCATCAAATTGCCAAAATATTCTTATGGATTCTTCCACAATTTCCACTAGCATGTTACGTGTGTCAACACATTCTTCTCTATGTTCCTTTCATTAGTCTTCAAATCCATCCTCTGTTCAAAAAACAGTATATTAGATCGTATTTACTAGCTATATCACGAAATAAAATTTATATTGTGAATATTTTATAAATAAATGTGTAACTAACGGATTTTGTGCACGCTACATTTAATGTGTGTACCGGCTTGTAAATTTAGCCAATAGTCATTTGTTGATGGATCTGATCATTCACTTGACAATCACTATTAGATGGGTTAATCCATTTATACTTAATGGTTTTATATAATGGATTATCTCCTCTCATATAATGTGTGGGCCCATGTGTATTTAAAAATTTCGAAAATGTGTCCTCATTCCCATTGTGAATAGTAGATAAAAGATCCGGGGAAAAGATTCGGTACATGTAGCATGATTTCTATTAAATTAGGGGTAAGTTTGGTATGCTACATTTACAGGACTACTAGAGAAAATGACACACAAAAAAAGAATTAACATGATTGTCTATTAATATTATCTAGTCCCGTCAAGCATCCTAAACGTGATCAGTGGATAAATTGTTTTAAAAAGTATATAATAAGACAATATATTGGTAGATAATTTGTTATATATTGTGATAGAGTTAGTAGTCTTCAAAAATTATCTCCACTTATCTTGCATTGTCTTCACTTATTTACCTTTTCACTTTTAATAAATTGGACCAACGGAACTAGACCTCATATGATGTAGAGATAGACTCTGGCACGAATCATCTATTATGATGGACCAACCTAAGAATTAGCCGAGGTTCGAATTTTTAACATGCAAGGTCGTTTCAGACTTGATCTTCTAAGCCCATTTTTACATTACTAAACTCGATAAATTGTATTGAATATCATCGAAAACCGCCAAATGTTTATGATTCATCTACTAATAGGTCGTAACATAGATCACCACGAAAGAAGCCATGCCAAAATAACTCATATGGTTCACTAATTTAATATTTTAATTCCAAACTAACTCATATATATGGTTCAGTAATTTAATATTCTCATGACCCCTTTCAAATAATCTACATGGACCACGTGTCAGCCATCGATGTCTAACTCTAAACCGGCCAAACAAAACATTACCAACTCCATCTCAAACTGAAAACAAATATGGACTTCCTTGTGAAAGTGCCCAAGGATTACGTTTTGGTAACAAGAGGGAAAAAATCAAGTGTACAAAGAAGAAATTTGTGACAAAGAAGGAAAATGTCAGAGAAAATTTACAAAAGAAGAGAGATGGACATATACCCTTGAAAAAAAATTAGTTCAAAAATATAGGCCTAACCTATTGTACCATTTGTTACTGTGTGAAGTGATATAATAATAACATTTTGTTTCCAAGTAATCATAAGCGTTTGTTCCACTTACCAAAAATGGTTAAATCAAGGATAGTGTTTGGTTATATGTCACCACCAATAATATTATATTTAAGGCGAACTTTTGTTTAGTACTGCATAATTCAAATTGTTATTATATTTACTAACATTTATAATAAAAAATACCTATTGAATACAATAAAGTAAAATCACCCATTAAAACTCAAAAGACACAAATTTGATAATTACAAATTTTAGTAGTAATATTATTTTTAATTAATTCATTTTTGAATTAAAATAATTCTTAATAATAATATGCACTATTCATTTTAGTGAAATGGTTTGTTACATAGTGTCATGGAGGTATTCTTTTAATAGTCGATAGTTAGCACCTTAAGTTGTTTTATAAGTAGAAAATTTGCTTATCTTTCATTTTCAACATTTTACAACAACTCACGATGATTTGATACAATATCACGCGTTTAGAAGTCAAGTACATGATCAAAAACGGAAAAGTGACAAAAACTCAAACACACATCATCTCCACACAAACATGCACATACAATTGTTGCTATACTCATTATTCATTATAAAACCACCCCTAAATCCAACCGGAGGGCTCAGAAGAACAAGGTAAAGCTTATTAATATGTGATTCCTTGTCTCCATTTTAATCTTCTCATCTTCTTCCATTCTTTAGTTTAAGAATTTGGTCTGATAGAGTTAGTTTTCTTCTGATCAACTTCTGTTTACAAGAAAGTAAAACATTAGTTTAAGTTTCCCATTTTGATTTTAGTTTCTTGCACCAGTAGCCATATTTCTTCACTTTAATACATCACTGTAATTTTTTCATAAAGATCACCTTTTCTATTGCAAGTCACCTTCTTGAACGCCAAAATTCCGGGTTGATAAAGAAAACCACAAACTTTTCTTTCTGTTCTGGGCTCTGTGATTCTTGGAATTGGACGTATTGCAAGGGAAAGCTTTTTTCAAAATTATCATTTTTGACAATATCAATAAATTTACAATTAGAAATGATCACACACAAGGGTTACACTTCCTTCTGGTTTTGATTTGATGTATAGTCAACTTTTGAAAATCTTTACTGTGTTAGTATTGATCACAACGGTTTCTTCAGTTTATGATTTGATGCATTTCCCATTATTTAGATATTGATTCGTCTCTTTCAAGATCTTCTTATGTTAATTTCTAGGGTTCTATATGTTTCTATCCTTTTCATCTTAGCGATTATAATTTTATATAAAAGTCCATTCTTAAGTATAAAAAATTGTAAACATCGTGAGTTTTTCTGTGTTGTTTCTCAAGCAACGTATATTGAGTTTAACATCGTGTGTTAATTGTATTTGGACTGTTGAGGACAAACTTAATGACTTATTTTTGTTTTGTTTACTTCTATAGCCAAAAGCCAAAAGTCAATATGATGCCAACGACATACATTTCCACATTCCTACTATTTAGTATCATTATTTCCAGCTTTTGCGTATTGGAGGGATTAGATTATCACAAGCTGGTTCAACAATGGCCTAAGGCCTTTTGTGATTTGAAGAATAGAAAATGTCTACGAACTCCTAACAATTTCACACTTCACGGGCTGTGGCCCGACAACTACATTGGGCAGTTGAGTAATTGTGCCGGCGCAGCTTTCCAGGGTATTACGGTAACATTTTTATCCTTTTTTAAATTTATTTTAAATTATTGTATATTTACATTGATTTAATACATAGAAATGGAATTTCTTCTCCAGGATCAAAATTTGATTTCAAGATTAGAATCTAGTTGGCCTGATTTACTTGAGCTAGATTGTAAAGGAGCACGTGGCCAATCATTTTGGAAACATGAATGGGTAGAACACGGCACATGCTCTACTACACCAAACGATTATAAGGCCTACTTCAATTTGGCTGTAGATTTGAAATATGAGCACTACATTTTACGAACACTCCGACAAAGCGGAATTCAGCCTGCAGTATGCACGCCTTCTGGACAATCGACTGTTAACATTTATGGAGTCAATGCATCCATTGTTGGAGCTACAAGAAGCCTGATTCAGATACGATGCAAGATCAATAACAAAAACAAGAAAAAACCTCGTACATTGTTGTATGAGATTATCATATGTTATGACTCTAGTGGAACTACCGTAATTAATTGTCCCACGCCACATATTGGTCAAACGTGTTTGCAAAATAGTGGTCAAGTTGATTTTCTATAAACTAGGTTATTGCTGTTATTAGTGTACTGCTTGGCGCGTTAACTATATGTTAAAAGAATTTATATTTTATGTCTATTATATATTGGAGTTTAAAAAGATATTCAATCAAAATTATTGTACTTTATATACATAAAGTTTGTAATATCAATCTACGTTTGTGTTTTAAAGGCAAAATCTGAGAATACAATGGCTAAAGTGGAATTGTTTCAGCTCTTGAGCGACCAAATGAAAAATTTTAGAAATAAGATTTAAATGAATAAATGATGAACTTAATATCCATAAGCGATAATATGAATCATTTGTCAACCGTTAAGGGATCAAATTGTTATTTTTAATAAAAGTGCCATGTGATTTTCAGACTTGCGTATAGTTTCAAGGATAACTATGATATAACAGTTAAGGGAAGAGGCAATAATTTCAATGCTAGAAAAGCTTGGTGACCAATTTGCAATTTCGGAAACTTAACAGATCAAAGTACAATTTTGACAATAAAATATGAATTGAGAATTTTCTATCCGAGTTAAAAGAACATGTTAAGTTCAATTTGAGTAATTTTGTTTTTTTGGGCCAATGGTTCAAGTAAATTGAAGTTTCTACACATTAAGACAAAAAATCATGAAGCACAAAGATATAAAGATCCAATAGTATCAAATTTGTGATTGGTGGATCACATGTAAAAGCTAAAATATCATTTTACCGTTAAACGATGCAACCTCGTTACGATTTTCCAAGACAAAGTTAGGAACCATTCTGAATATTAAGGAAAGAGAGGGAATCTAACCCTCATTAAACAAAAGCCTACATTCTTTATTTTACCATGTTCAATTGAAGCACACCTTTCACTAGGAAGGGATTGGTTATGAAAACGAAATGCTTTTCAAATATAGAGTGATAAGACATTTATATTCTACTTGGATTCCAGTTCAAATTATAGGGAGGTTTTTGTTAGGCTTTAAGTATTGACAATTCTAGGGACAAAATGATTAATTTGTAACGTGTTGTAAAAATCAAGGACTTAGGGTACAATTCATATAAATTGGGTTATGAGGTCTAGGGTTCGAGGATGAAAAGAGGAGAAAACACGGCGTCGCATTTTCGCTAGCCTATCGCATGGACACTGCTCGAGCAACAAAAACAAAATCCCCATCACTTGCCTGTCGTTTGGCTCTCGCTCGAGCGAGAGGCCGTCGCTCGCCTGTCGTTGAGGTTTCGCTCGAGCGACAGGTTTATACGAAAAACCCTAATTTGCATTTTTAATCAGATATTTCTAGCACATTCAACCTAATTACTCTCTCTTATAAATACCCAAGCCATTTGACGAAATTTTAAGGACGTTTTTCATTATTTTCATTGCCTCATCTTTTTCACTAAAGATCTAAGAACATATTCTTTCATTGTCATTTATCCTTTCTCCTTGATATCATAATCACCCGTTTGGAAAAACATCATATTGAAGAATCCAAAACACCTACTTCTCAATCATTTTTAGGAAGACACTTTCTCAGTTGGACTTCAGAAGTTTCTGGAAGTTGAGAGAGGTTGGACTGCAAGCAAAGGAAAAGTACAAGAATTGGAGATTCTTGAAAATTTACTTGGAAGAGACAATTGAAGAAGATCAGGAAGCTGGAGGAGACAGCAGATCTTGGAATCTACATGAGGTAGATAGAGAAGTCTTGTATATTGGCTAGATAATATCTACAGTAGAAGATCGCGAATCTGGAAGAAACAACAGATCTTAGATATTATAGGAATTACAACATCGGGAACTAGTGGAATTTGTTAGGATATAAACATACTGTAATCCATATAGACTATAGTTGATGTGAACCACGTAGCAATAGTAGCTACGCAACCCAACAAGTACATTAGAACCAACCCAAGAAAGCCAATAGATTGAGGGTTTGGATTCGAACCAAGAATTGTGAACCAAGCAACCAACACAATCGCCAACGATATGAAGACCTCTTGATCCCACGCTTGATGAATCTAGCCCGGATGTTGAACAC
>CAIGRO010288896.1:0-12126 GCA_903798355.1 Fraxinus baroniana
GTCATTGAGACTGCCCAACCCACCTAAAACTGTTGATCATCTTTGTAGGCTTCTAATTTCATAAAGAAAACCAGGTAAACAAATTTCATATGAACTTTTTGTATGTCTATGCATTGGACTATATATATATTTTGATTCTTTATTATATTCATTGACCAATTTTTGGTGCTACATCCAGGGATCTCTCCTCCAATTCACTGTCGGGTGATTTGCCCCCGAGTTTTAAGAACCTCTCAACCCTGAGCACTCTGTAAGGCACTAGTGCATCTACTTACCGGATTTGAGAGTTTAGTGGTGCTGATGGTTCTTTATGTCTTGAAGGTATTTGCAGAATAACAAATTCACTGGTTCAATTAATGTCCTCTCCAATCTGCCTCTTGATGATCTGTAAGTACACACTAATTAGAGGGATATATGTTGCTCTAGCATATAACGAATTTTCATACAACACATTTTACTTGTCTACTTTATGCGCTATTCAACAAGGTAGATTATATTGTTTCACATGGTTTATTAATTTCTGGACTTTGTACAGGATCTTGCCTTAGAAGCATCTTGATTCCCTTGATGTATATATTTCTGTAATCTTATGGCCGTAGAGTCAGTTATAGTTTGAGATGGGGCAGTATTTAACTTTTTTTTTCGATCTTCTTATTCCTTTATGAAGTATCTTTTTCATTGTTTCCCTTTCAATCTCATAGCATAAAGACCTGAAATGGCTTTTGTAGAGTTATTGTGTCTTGGAAGAGCAAAAAACACATTTTAACACAATCTCATCACACTATTACTTTCTAGTCAACTCATTTGGAAAATTTGGTGGTCCAAGGTACCATATAAATGGAGTTATATTTCCACATTAAAAGGGGAAACGTGGTCTACAAGGATTTGAAATGCTACATCATGTAGAAGAGTTTCTAAATTTAAGCATTCTGGTTTTCTCCATTAAATGTGAAATACTATTGTGTGAGCGTGTATATGTATATATGTATCTGTGTGTGTGTTTATACACACGCACCCACACCCCCACACACACACACCTACACCTGGAGATGTGCAGGTTAGTGATGGATGGATGCATGAAAAAAGATGTGCGTCACCATGAGACAACACCAGCCACAGGCCTCATGACACTTGAAGCATGCTGGAGGAAACACTGACTCCATCAAGTCTGTTTGTTTATAGGTTAAAGAGTGAATGTGCCAATTTCTTTCTAAGGTCTAAACTTCGAAGATTGTACATGTGTGTCTCTTCCCCTCCCAATGTTTCATGCCCTTTTCCCAGATCAGATCTCCTGCTGGACAAACCATGATGTTCTCAAAGTCTTTGATACCAATTTATTGGTTTCATAACCATGAATTTCTTGTTTGCTTGTATTGTTTTTCAACTAAAGGATGCACATTAAAGGTTGGGCTAAACAGATGAAATAGTTTTCTATTTCTTGGGGGCCTTGAGGCTTAGATGGAGATGTTCCCTTTACCTTCATACAGAAAGAGATGAAGGTCTATAAATTGACTCTTTTAAGTTTAAATTACCTCCTAATCATATAATCGTTGTATATCATCGACCTGGAATGAAGTACATTTAGTTTTTCAAGGATTTCCATAGCAGTTTGTCAGTATTCATGTAAGTGGATCATAAGGATCTCTAGCTTCTAAATACATAAATCAATTAATATCCATGCAGAAAGCATTTGGAATTCTTATGCTGAAAGATCAATGTTCATAAGCGGATTTAATTGTTCAAATTTCTGGTCCATTTCTTCCATCAACGAGGGAACCGTAATGCTACTTATCAAACCTCATGGAGTTGGGAGAAGCATGTTTTAAACTTTGATTTTTACGCAACGGCAATGGAATATTAATCATCAGCTGTTTGATATATATTTGATTTTTTGCTCTCATGTTGAACTTCTTGAGATGAAGAACCTAATACAAGAATTTTACTTGCAGGAATGTAGCAAATAATAAATTTACTGGCTGGATTCCTAATGAATTGAAGAACATTGACAATATAAAGTGAGTATTCAGCTACAAGTACAGTGTTTAATGGTTTTTATGTTCCTAACTTTGATCCTTTTTCCAAGGACTGGTGGAAATTCTTGGTCATCTGGTCCTGCACCTCCTCCTCCTCCAGGGATGAAAAGTGATGCTCGAGCTAGCCTGTCGAATAAAGAGAATGAGAAGTCTGGTCTAAGTGGTGTTGCAATTGCTGGTATAGTCCTGGGTTTTCTGATTATCCTTGGGATTGTGATTAATCTATTCTCAAGGAGATCTAAGCCACCTCCAACACATTATATTGAAGATGATATGCTTAGCCCTCGTAGGCCTTTCACTCCACTCTCATCTGGCGAGTTATCTAGTGATTTTCATGCTAAATCACACAAGGACTTCAGAGGTAAACTTTACATTTGGTGTGACAATCTTTTTCCTTCTCCAATTAGAAAAAGGGATGAATAAAATTAAGGGTAAAGAATCCAGCTGCAGCCCTCACGTCAAAGTCTGATAATATGCAAAGGCCTAATCATGTTATACAACAAGATGACTGGATTAACTCTGTGACTAGAATGATGTCAATTATGATCAATTCAGATTGAAGCATAGATGCAATGGTACCAAGCTAATCTCGTATTACAATCTTTGAGAGGAATGGAAAAACTAAATATATTTGTCATGTGCAACATATTAGAATTGAGGGTTTGCTAAATTCAGGGAGGCTTACATGTTGGTCAAACATTAATTATGAATGGTCATGTTCTTTCAGCTATTTATAATCCCTTATTAAATGTATTTATTAAGATGTCTTAAATGTCACATACTATTATCAAATTTAGTGTTTCCTAGTAAGTCCAAGATCAGGATTTGGTGTTGAATTCTGAATAACTCATGCCTGAGAAGTTTATCCTTAGGATACATGCTTCAAAACAGTTCTAGTTGACTTAATCCTTGTGCACTAGACTGTTTTACTGTAGCTAATTGCAGCATCAAACCTGCACAAAATTGGGAGTAATGCAGAAGGTCCTTGAATAAACTAGCTTGTGTTATTTATGAAGTGCATTTTTTCCCGGCAAGTTTCCTTTCTGGTGACTCCATTCCTGAAAAAAGTGCAGATGCTGTCATCCAGAAAACCTTCCTGACATTATCTCCCGGACATAGACTCCTAGTAAAAGATAATAATGGAATTGGCTTCGGAAATATAATAATGCTATACTTCCCAAAATAATTTTGCAGTACTGTGCTTTTCTATATGACTGTAAATAATTTTGTCTATAGTGTTGATCAATATATACTGAATTGCTACTGGAACATTTTCTGCTGGTGACAGAACTGAAATCATTCAAATCATCTTCCTCAAATAGAATAAAAGGTTTACAGGCTTCTCCTTCAATCAGTCTCAAGCTTCCATCTCCAACTCGTCTCCAATCATTCAACAACAATGAATTTGCAAATAATTTGGATGTAAAAACGAGCAGTTCAGTCGCCATTGCCTCTTACTCTTTGGCTGATTTGCAGACTGCCACTGGTAACTTTGCCACAGGTCGCCTTCTGGGTGAGGGATCTATTGGTCGTGTGTATAGGGCAAAGTATGCTGATGGGAAGGTAAGCAATACCTTTCTAAGTGCATATAAATTACAGTATATTTTTTCTTGTGTACCCTCTTGTTATTTTTTTGATTCCTGTGTCCTATGAAGAATGAACATTTCACACAGTGATATGTTCATAACGAGGAGGGAGCTGTGGGTGGGAAAGAGGGAGAGTTATCTAAGGTTGAGAAAATTGCATCAACGAATGAAACAGTATTGTATTTCTTTGTTTTTATTGTCATTTTAAATGCTTGTAACACATTGTGTAGTCATTGTCATCTGAAGTCGAAGTATGAGTTTTAGTGTTACCAGTGCCATGCCTTTATTAATAGGTTAATACCATCGTGTTGGTTCCATAGATCCAGTTTCAATCTAAAAACAAGGGCTGAAAGCCTATTTTACTTGCCGTTTGAAATGGATTCAACAGTCAAACAAGAAGTTTGATGCTTAAATATGTTTCAACATTGTCAACTTATCGATCTTATCCGGAGCTTGTCTTGATTCGCAAATAATAATAAATTACGTAGAAGATATAAGCCACTTGAGCTTGGTTTAATAGAAGATTTTTGAGCTTGACTCGTTAAGAAATTCAGTCAAGCTTGAAGAGAATTTGTTGCTTCTAAAGATATGCACGATAGAAGTCAGCTACAATTAGACCCCGAGGAGGTGTAAATTGGGACTTATGTTTTGTGAAGTCTTCAGTTTTTATCTATAATATATCATATCAACAGTTACATCTCTGTTTCTTGTTATGGCAGGTTCTTGCAGTGAAGAAGATAGACTCCTCACTTTTTCATGGGGAACGAGGGGAAGGATTTGCAGATATTGTTTCAAACATCTCTAAGATTCGCCATCCTAATGTTACTGAACTTGTTGGTTATTGTAGAGAACAGGGACAGAACATGTTAGTTTATGAGTACTTTAGAAATGGCTCGCTTCATGAATTTCTGCATCTGTCAGATGACTTCAGCAAACCACTTACATGGAACACAAGAGTCAGAATTGCCCTGGGAACAGCCCATGCTGTTGAGTAAGTCGCATTTACACTATTCTTTCTGCAGCAATTTACTTGCATTCCATTCTTTTCGTACCACGTGGTGCTGTGTGTCAAAGTATCTAGTTTTCCTTATTTTGCTTTTTTATTTGTGAATTTTGTGTGAATAGAATGCCAAGGAAATACGACTTGATTTTGTCCGAGGAAAACGTGAGATAAAATGGTTGTCAAGCATAAGCAAAACAGATACTTCAAATAATTTTGGATATGCTGTTATTTTTGGTGAGAGGATAATCATAGAAATCAGTCTGTACCCTATTTTTGTTTCATTTTCCTGACTAAAATTGAAGATCCAAATGGAGCCTAAATGTTGGTGTCATTACATGTTGCATCAATGCAAATCTCAACGGTTACACACAATTCAAAAAATATGTTGACTTCTGTTAGATTTGGAGGTTTTCTCCTTTCTTTACTTTTATTCTTTTTCTTGTGAAGAGGTTATTGCCAATGCACATCGAAATTTTGATTTTCTGGTGCAATTTCTTGGGCAGTGTCAGTCTTATTTTTGGTCAAGGTGCACTGGCTGCGAATTTCTCTGGATAAAATTCAATGGTAGTGATCTTAGAGTGAGTTGGGTAGGTCCTATGATTCCATATCTTGACAGAATATTGATTATAAATGTACCTCACAATCCAGTTCAATGTGAATGAACTAAGCACGTTAAAGTTGATCATCATTTCATCAAGGATAAATTGGATTGTGAGCCGGTATGCAAGAATCTCGTATATTTACATAGAAATATAGCTGGTTATCATACTGAAAGGGACTTACTGATTGATCATTCCAATTATCTCAAGCAAATGGGAATTGAAAAACTTGCTCAATCTTGGGGAAGTGTTTCCTTTTCGTTCTGATGATCAATTATTGTAATTCTAGGCGTAGAATAGAATATTTTCTTCTCGTTTTCACCTGTAAGCACTATAAATAGGCTGTGATCACTTTGTATGTACACAAGCATTATTCAGAAATCATTCTCAGCTCTCAACATCATTATTTGTGTGACTAACCTACTTCTTTGACTACTTTGAGCATCCATGGATACTTAAATCGAACTGCTTCTCTTTCATTACTTTAACTTCAATAATATATTGCCCGCCTATTAGTTTCAGTAGCTCATGCTTTAGTTATATCTCATTTGCCGCTTTTCTTTTATTATCTTCCAACCATTTTTATATATTTAGGTACCTGCATGAGGTTTGCTCACCATCATGTGTGCACAAGAACATAAAATCTTCCAATATTTTGCTCGACACTGAACTGAATCCTCGTCTCTCTGATTGCGGCTTGGCTACATTTTTTGAGGTATGTATAATATGTTTTTCTAGATTTTAATGCTTCTATCTCCATTTCTTACATTTTCATCTGTATTGTCATTGATTTAGTTATTATCTTGGGAGGAAATAGCGTTGTTTAATGTTATCTAAAGGTTGCCAAATTTTGATATTAGATTCCAGGTTCAGAGGATTTGAATATACTCAATAAATTTGTTTGGTTTTGTGTGCAGAAGATTAGTATGAACTTTGTGATCTTGATCCATTTTTTTATTTTCTTGAACATCACACAAAGGCAACTTTAGTTTTAGTGGCACAAAAAATGGAAAGGCACTTGTTAGCCTGGATAGTACATTCCGAGTTTGTGGCTGACTACTACTTTTTCTGCTTCCATATGATAATTTATGTTAGACTGTGAAGAGGATGCCTGATGTCACTCCCATTTCTCTGTCTGTCTCTTCCGACTCAACGAAAATACAGAACCAAAATTGATAGCAGTGAAATAAATGAAACTTGAAAAGCAAAATAAATATTTTAAGAATGACTAGAATATGAGCATGTTTGACTTGGCTTATTTCTGAAAAAGAAGCAATTTTTTTTTATTTTTTCTTGCTTTTCTTGACAGTAGTACATATATAGCTACTAAAAAGAAAGTACATATATAGCTACTCTCTAGAAGAGCGAGAAAGACATAAGCTAAGCCAATGTGCTCGTAACTGTTTTCAAATTAAAAAAGCACTTAGTTTCTTTCAGGGCTTGTCATGGACCCTTACCCATTTATTAATGGTAAAATTAAATCATGGCACTTAGGAAGGGGATACAGAACATTACCTCTATTGTTACGTAACTTTCTAAAGAAAACCAAAGGAAATATTATGTCAGGCTTCGGGAGACATGCTCATAGTAATCATGGTTCGCTTTATCTTCTTTGTGGACAATTTAAAATTATCATATATTTTTGAATTCCAGCTGGATCAATTTTGACGTCTTCATCGGTAGTTTATCTTCTGAAGTCTGTTGGTTGATGTACTTATAAACCAACTTATAAAAAATAAAAGTCTCGTCTTGCGTCAAAATCATGTTCAACTAATTTATTTCATCCACGAACACAAGGAAAATACAACATTATATTCCATAGTCTCCTCACCTTAAAAAACTGATCATTTGACTCACTTAACACCTAAGGGGTGAATGTGTATTATACGCGGAATTTAAAATCAACAAATATAATCTATAATAGTCACAAATTATCTAGTGTAGATATTACATGTTTAGATATAAATAACGAATTATTAACAACCTAATCAATAAAGCAAGTAAAATAACATGCTCAAAAGTAAATAATACTAAGTATTGTTAATGTAGGAAAAACCCTTAAAGAATTCTTCAAGCGGAAAAAACTTCAGACATACGGTGCCATCAAATGATCCACTATGAAAAGGTTTAACTTACAACTAAAACTTAGTAGACTTTGACTTTCAATTTATAACTATCCGAAGAACTCCTCGGATGTGTACTCCGACGCCTACTCAAGAACCTCTGGACTTCTTTTCCCACATGGTTCTCCAACAACAAACTTGTTCTTAGTCAACTGGAATTCTAGTTATCTCTCACTTCCATCATAACCCAAAAATCTGTATAGTAGAGAATTTTAATTTTGTTTTTCTTTTGTGAATGTGGAAGAAAAATAAAAAGAAAGATTTTTCAAAAACCTAATTGATCTCTAGGTTTTTCTTTCTCCAACACACTGAAAAACGACCATCAATCTTGTATATAAACTGCATTTTGCGGTTTTAGGTGGTTTGAGCGTGTTTCAAAATTTAAATTGGCTAAACTAGGGTTTCCTTCCATCGTAAATCGCTCAAGCGGTCCTTTGGCGTGAGGCGATGGTCAGGCAAAATTGCCTCCGCTCAAGCTTCTGCTTGGGCAGTCTACAAGCGGGCTCTCTCTGTTAATTGCACTCGAGCTCCTTTCTTTGCGGTCTATGAGCGATCTCTCTCTGTTAATGAGGCTCGAGAGTGACTTTAGGCGGTAGACGTGGTTTTAATATTTCAGTGTTTTTCCTGCCATACTTCTCCAACCTTTTGACACCCTTCAACCTTAACCCAATTACAACTGAATTGAATGATTTTGGACTCGGAACTTATCAAGTCTTACTTAGACCTAACACCTTCCGTGAAGACCTTTGGCTCAAAATCACTTGGAATATATTTTTCTATAGGGTTTAGAGCCTTTCATCCTCAACAACTTTCAGGAGACATCATGGATCTTGTGATGGAGTCAGTGTGCTCCTATACAATTTTGCATTTCATATTAAAGTCAAACACGTGTAGTCCCAATCTTGATAACACAATCCTTAGATGTCGTCAAATCACTAGTGCACTTTTCCTTCATACATCAACTTCATGAACATCTCTTTTCACTTCCTATCAATGGACTCATTGAAGTAGAAAGTAACACAAAAAGAGAAATAGGGAAGAGGAGAGAGAGAAAATGAGAGAAATGGGAGGAAATACTGAAGAATTTGAAGCTAGAAGATATCAATTTTCAACCATTATCAAAATCTATATATAAAAATCTAATTTTTAAAATTCATTCAATAATGATATGTCATATGTTCTAGTTGGTTAATTTGAATAATCCAGTGAAAAAAATCTAATGAGCTAATTAAGGAAACAAAATCTTGAAATTACAAAAATTAACAATAATTTCTAAATTTTGGGTAAATAATAAATCTGTCAGTTGACCCCTAAATGATGAAATTTGCCCTAAATCACGAAAGGTCTGACGCCGTTGACCAGAAACAGGGCTGTTTACCAAACTTGGCTAGGTGTGCATTGGGCCTCATTATGATCCTTAAAGACCATGCGTTCCTACTCCTTGTGAGTTGCATCTGTAAATCTCGTTGCATACTGAAATAATTAAAAAATGTATATTAGATAAGATTAACCAAGAAAGTATGATAACAAACAATTGATGTTATGCTTACAGAATCTATCTTCTAGGTTGCCCTTATATCAGAGGGACTTTTGTTATTTCTTACCCGAGTTTGATATTGTTCTTCAGAGAATGAAAAACCTTGGAACTGGATATAATGCACCAGAATGTACAAAACCCTCTGCTTACACTGTAAAAAGTGATGTATACAGCTTCGGGGTGGTAATGCTAGAGTTGCTGACAGGCCGATTGCCTTTCGATAGGTGTGTTGGATTTAAAATTTCAATATTGGTTACCATGTGGTTCACTAGTCCTTGTTTCTGAAACAGTTTACTTGCTTCTTTCATTCATAGTTCAAAACCAAGATATGAACAATCTCTTGTTCGGTGGGCCTCACCACAGCTCCATGATATAGATGCCTTGGCAAAACTAGTCGATCCTGCATTGCATGGGTTGTACCCTCCTAAGTCTCTTTCTCAATTTGCTGATGCGGTTGCTCTTTGTGTACAGGTGAGAAGCTACACCTTTTTCAATTTTTTTACACCTTTCAGATGGTTTTCATGTTGACATATGCAGTCTCTTTTCACAGATCTCTCTTATATTTGATCAAACACCTTATCAACCTTTTTTTTTTTTGGATGATTTATATTAGTCTGAGCCAGAATTTCGGCCACCAATGTCCGAAGTGGTGCAGATATTACAGCGGTTAGTTCAACGATCGGGTATCAGCCAAAGAGGAGATGGTCTTAGTGCGTCTCAACGAACGGATGATTCTGACTACTAAAATTGTTTCCTGGAATATGATTTAAGTAGATAGATATCTACAGAGAGGAATGTTCATTTTGGCATTTGCTGCATATTTGTTAGCATAATTTAGACTTTTAAATATTCAAAACAGCATCAGCAATTTCAAATATGGTTAATGTTTAAAATGATGTATATTCTGTGTTGGATGTATACGGGCAACTGTGCTGTTCAGATGGTATATCTGCACCATTTAATGTATGCTAAATTTTTGTTGAAGGGTTTTAGATAGACTAGTCAAAGTAAACGTGCGTTGCACGTAATTCGAAAATTCATTATAATCAAGGACGGATATCGTAGGAGACAGTCCCAGATGACTACTAAAATTGTTTCCTGGAACATGATTAAGTAGATAGATATCTACAGAGAGGAATGTTCATTTTGGCATTTGCTGCATATTTGTTAGCATAATTTAGACTTTTAAATATTCAAAATAGCATCAGCAATTTCAAATATTGTTAGAGCCTGTTTGGTACGGCTTAAAATCCAATTAAAATTGAAAATATGGTCGTTATTGGGTCTCACTCATCTAATAAAAGTCAACAATAACGGCTATATTTTCAATTTTAATCTGATTTTAATCACTACCACACACCCTCTTAATGTTTAAAATGATGTATATTCTGTGTTGGATGTATATGGGCAACTGTGCTGTTCAGATAGTAGGTATATCTGCACCATTTAATGTATGATAAATTTTTGTTGAAGGGTTTTAGGTAGAGAAACTTGGTTTTCTTAATTAACCTCTCGACCGGATCGTCATTTCAGAGTGATGAAAAACTGTCTTTTAGCGAATTCCTATTAACTCTACATATTTGTATATTAAACATGTTCGAATTTGTTGGGATAATATTGAAAAAATGTTCTCCATATATAAAAGATTATATACAATATTAGGACATGTCGTTTAAATTAACAATTAAGCTTGAAATAAAAATCGATTTTGCTACATGTACTTGCTCAGTTACCTTTTGGATTACTCGGGTCCACGCTTCCCCCTCACAATGGGGGGGTCCGGTGATTATTTTATTCACCTCGGACCCCTCCACATTGTGAGAGGGGCGGTGGGGTCGGGTAAGTCAACAAGTACAAATGGCTTAATTCAATAAAAATAGACTTGTAGTAATTTAAAAAAAAAAAATCTTCAATGGATTTTTTTTCTTTATCACGAAACTTCTACGCAAATATTAAGTAGAATTTGGACTTAAAGTACGCATATTTATAGAATTTTGAAGGGAGTGTAATGATTTTTTTTTTTTTTTGGGAAATCATAGTAGAATGAATTTTAATTGTCTAAAAATAGTTTGTGTAATGCCATATTGGATTGACTATTCATCCAAAAGTCATAACCTGTCATAATGTTATGACTTTTGTATGAAAATGTGAAAAATATTGAATGAAAAGTTACAAAAAAAAATGAAATGGTGCAACAATTACAAAAAGGTACACAACTTTTGGGTAATGTTATTAGAATCATTGGTGTTACAACACTAGTCCAAATGGCACTACGTGTTATTAAATGAATTACATAATTTTACTTTTGATTGAACTTATTAAATAAAGTTACATAAACTTGTGTTCTAATATTAATGATAGATAACATTATTCGTCTTTTAAATCAAAAGACACCTATCCGTAGCTACCACCACGCCTATCAAAGTGCCACATCAAAGCATCCTCGACATTATGGAATTCGCTAGGAAGGGATAAGATATTATTCCGGTCGAAGGGGCAAAAATCTATCAAAAATAAAGTTTCATCTCCGATCCTTTTCAAGTCAATCAAAACCACAACACTAAGTAAAGGTAACCATGGCTCGGGCGAGCAAATGACAACTGAAAACTTTGAATTTTCCTACCATTTCCAACTTGCCATGTAAGCTCCTTTTTAAAAAGATCCCCTCAGCATAGAATATGATGTAACGGAATGATGCGGAAGATGATTAACACTGCAACCTCTCGTTGATTCGCTATGAATATCGAATAAATGGGATAAAGGAGAGGATTAACACTCCAACATCTCGTTGATTCGCTATAAATATCGAATAAATGGGATAAAGAAGATGATTAGCACTCCAACATCTAGCTAAGTTTATATTTAAATAATATGAAGAAGAGAGAACAAAAAATTCAAGGACCAATAAGATTCATACCATCGATGTTAATTGGAAAAATCATGGGATTTGCCTAAGATAACTCTCCATCGTGGATTGTCTCCTAAAACAATGGAGCCTCTTTGATCCCAACGTGTCTCCCTTCTATTCTTAGCACTGAGTAATTTTCACACACTGCTTTCTTTCTCTCCCCTTATCCCCCCACAATCAAGGAAAAACACAAACATATCGATAGAACAAAAAACAAAGAATGAAACAAAGAAAACAAACAAATAGACCAAACTTCACCCCTTATGTCCTTAGAATTCGACATTCAACGTCCTATGATCCCTCCTCTGCCTGTCGGAAAAATTCCGATGGGCACTCA
>CAIGRO010288974.1:0-14273 GCA_903798355.1 Fraxinus baroniana
ATTTAAGAATTAATTGAGACTCAACTACAAGAATGTTTAATAGCAGCTCTGAGTGTTAAGTTTGTACATTTTGCAGAGACTGATGATTTTTTTTTTTCTGTTGCACAAAAATTTGTGCACATATTTATTGCTTTTGTTGAACAAGATTGTACTGGTGGGAATTTTACATTCTTATGAATGCTAATGATGCAAGTATAGGGTTCTTAGTTACACTGAAATAATATGAATTTGGTGAAGCTTTAACAGCTTCACAACTACCCAAATTCCATTTTTACTTTACCATTCCCATGGAAAAAGTTTCCTTCTTTTGATGTTTTTATTTGTTATTTTCTACTAATTTAGCATCCGGCATCAATTTCTTATATTCTCAACAAATTAAAAAACGATTTTTTTCCTGAATTCTTCATCAAGTAGTTATGGCTGGAGTGTTGGGTATTTATGAATTGATTATTGTTGTGATTATCAGTACTGGAATTAACCCTAAAGCTAAGTCTTACTACTTGTTTGATGGATATGCTTACCTTTCTTCTGGTCTCGCTGGCCTTTCTACTGATATGGCCATCGGTATTGTTTGCAATGCTGGTGTTAGGCAAACCGATCAACCCAACCCAATCCAACCTAACCGACACTTGGTTAGGTTGAGTTTCAACATTTATACGGATTGTGTTGGTTTGATTTTAGATCAAACCGATCATGTTGGATTGAGTTTGGGTATGGGCAAAACCCAACCCACCCCACCCCTACTTATATGTTTAAGAGTCTCGAAGGACGTGAGAGTCCTACGAAAGATGAACATAAGAACTTCGTTCAAACTCTAGAACGGATGTAGTTTGAACCAAAAGGTTTGAATAAAACTCAAATTTTCGGATCTTTTTTTTATATCTTTCTTTTTCCTTCTTCTTCTAGTAATGAAGATATCAAAACTTTTATTATCCATCAAAGGAAAATTGGTATCATGTTTACTTTGTGATAGTACTGGTGTGGGTTTGTGAAGTCTTAGTTTGAGGCGAAAATGATGTAGGCATTGGGTGGGGTGACTGTGGCGGCCGATTGCTGGTTGGTGATGGGAGTAGAGAAGAAGTAGATGGTGGGGTGATTTTTTTTTTGTTTTTATTTTTGATTTAATTATAATAATTGTGTTTTTGGAAAAAAATTATAAATTTATCTTTTTACCCTTTTAAAATTTGGTCAAAACATGTCAAAATCTACTATTCTAGTCAACTAACAGTCCAATGAATGGAAACCATCTATTTATTCTATTGGTGCGAGTATTTCAAATATTTGGGATTATACGTAGCACAAACTAAAAATTTGTGTAAAGTTTGCACGAAAAAGAAAGATATGGGGATCATGATTGCAATTCTCCCCCAAAAATATTACCTTCTTAGTTAAAAACTCTTCCAATTTCAATTCTTTACCACGGACTTTGACTTAGACTCAAGACTTAAGCATCACAGTATTTTCTCTAATGAATGAACAATTTAAGATTTTGTAGATTTGAATGGAGTTTTTGGCTCGATCTAAGGCCATTTCCAATGTATGCACCAAAACACCATTTTGCACCAAAATTTGTTACAAAAGCCACTCCAATGTAGCACCAAATTTTGCATCATTTTTGGTGTTTTGGTGCAAAGTGAATAGTGTTGAAGTGAATAGTGTTGCAACACTATTCACTTTGCACCAAAACACCAAATTGGTGTAAAGTCCATTTTGACCCTCCTTTTAATTGTGAAAAGAATTATTTGAGGGTATTTGTGTCATTTGTATTATATAATTTTAATACAATTATTATTATTTGTATTTGTATTTAAAATAAATTTAAAATGTTAAAAATAATAATTACTCAATTAATTAAAATAAGAAAAAAATGTAAAATATAACTAACACAATTATTTATTAACATGAAATATATTACAATAATCACATATCGACATTAATCTAATTTTATTTAAAGAATTCCGAGAATTAAATTGCAATGATATTTTGACTTCATATTTAGTGTTTTATTATGTTTTAATAATATATTTATTAATGAATTTAATATTTTCCTTAATTTAACGTAATTATTTATTGAGTAATTTATATATTTCTAAAATAAATAAATAATATTTCGAATAAATAAATTACCAATAATAAAAAAATAGAAGGAAATGATTAAACAC
Source organism: Fraxinus baroniana (assembly GCA_903798355.1). Classification (NCBI taxonomy): domain Eukaryota; kingdom Viridiplantae; phylum Streptophyta; class Magnoliopsida; order Lamiales; family Oleaceae; genus Fraxinus; species Fraxinus baroniana. The sequence continues at coordinate 2,163 of CAIGRO010288974.1, forward strand.
TGTTCATTTGGTGTAATGGTTGTAGATGAATTTTAGTTTGATGCAAAATTTGGTATAAAATGGTGGAAAATTTGGTGCATCGCTGGAGATGGCCTTACGACGTGGTGTTTGGAGCAATTTATAACATGAATACGTACCAAAGACTATATTTGGCATCTATTTTTTAAAATTTATTATTTTTTAAATTCATTTTTAAACACACATTTATCGATATGCATAACTTCCATCAAATTTCCAATTGCACATTTTATTAAATTTTATCAATATTTATTAAAAATATGATTTTTATTTAAATCAAATAGGAAGAAAGTATTTTTCAAGAAATCAATAAAATATTGAATTGATTTTTTTTTTTTAAAAAAAATTAAAGTTGGTAATAAAAAGTACCAATTATGTGGCACACATCTCTAGAGATGCAGTAGACAATGTCCTTTACAAAATAAATGTGATAAAATATCATAATAAAAGATGTCACGGTATAAGTGTGTGTATAGTCCAGCTAGCAGTGCGTTCATCAAAGTAGAATAAAAAATAAAAAGTAAAAAGTAAAAAGTGATGCAACTTCGTCCACTAAGCACCAGCTCCCCCACTCCCCAGCCCGCATCTTTGTTTCCTTCACAAAGCCATATGAGAATTTTCGATAATGATTACAAAGTGTCTGATGTACAGTCTCGCTCCTTCTCATTAGAAAATAAATTAAAATTTTTTTAATTTTAATTTAAGCCCTTATTTGAACAATTTTTCCACGAATATATTATTTCAAAATTTATTTTCAATCATACATTAACATTCTATCATAAAATAATTATACACGTATTTCAGAAAATTTTACTTACTTTTTAAAAAAATTTCTACTTGTATATCAAAAGATGTACATAAGGATGTACACCCCGTCAAACAAGTGGGTTACATCCCCATGTGACGGGGGTGTACACCCTTATCTATGCACTATTGTACTACTTGCAAAGCTTTACTTTTTAAATACTCATTCTTCAAAAATTACTATTTCATAATATATTTAACCCTCAAAATGGAGATCAAACAAGAGTTAAGTCGAAGTCAATAATTAATGTTAAATCATATATTTCATAGGATTTACAATTTTTCAATCACATTTTTTTTAAAAAAAAATTTATCAAAATTTACTAAAAGTTTGATTTTTATTTACACCAAACAAGAACTGAGTTTGAGTATGAAAAATATAATCCTCACCTTGAACTCGTTTTCAAATCTTTTTTTTTTTTTATTAAAAGTAAAGAAAAATCAGTAAATTAAAAAGAAAAGGACGAAAAATGATTTCAACCCTGCCCCATTGCTTGGATATTTTCAATAATTTAGATTTACGATCAAATATTTTTTTATGTGGAATCATGTTTTCGGATTCCGTAAGCTCCAAAAGCAAATGATACTGTTGTAAGTAAAGCATTTTGTTGAATAAAATCAGATTTTTAATAAATTTTGATATAAAATAATAAAATATGTGGTTGAAACATCGTGGATCCTATGAAATACATAATTAAAATTAATTGTTCAATTAAATTAAAATTTAGATTTTAATCCATACTAAATGAGGAGGCTCCAAATACTTATTAATTTATTTTTTTTAAATCGTTTAAGATTTCTCAACCTCAATTTATAAGCCCGTTTGAGCCCATTTTATTGTGAGAATAAATTTTGAAATAATGAATTAATAGAAAATGTATGAATAAACGTGCCCTAAACAATGTACATGATTTACCCCCCTTTTAAAATATCCATCCTGCTGGGTGGATTCCACGCAAATCGAATTGATCTGAGAGCAAAAGGCTCCTCTTTAAAATTTTACTGCAATGACAACTGTACAGGTACAGTACCCAGCTGTTGGAATCCACGTGTCATATTGTCATCGGATAATATCTAGGCTCACCCTTCCCCAACAGCGACTTGTCCTACAGTATGCCCCCCCCTCCCTCAGGACCAACTTTAGCCAGCTAAGACATTCCAACGGGCAACAACATTTGATTTTTTGAGTTTATTTTACTAAGGACCACTGAACTTGAGCTAAATCTTACTGCAATCGCAAAACTTTAAACTGCTTGATTTCCGTCACTAAAGTTTGGAAATATTTCAATTTCACTACTATGCTAAACATCCATCCAATTTTTACCTAAAAAAACTTGATTCAAATCAAAACAAGACTAAAATAGCCGAAGCACTTGCATTCTAGTTAAAATTAGTTCGATTTAATCTAAGAGAATCAAAAAATTATTTTAACCATATATTTTATGTCTCGTAACTTTTCGATCATATATTTTATCAATTTCTATTAAAATCTATTAAAAATCTGATTTTAATCCCTATCAAATAAGGGCTAAAAATTGAATTGCTCTAAACCCAAATAAATTAGTCCAATCTGCTTCGAATCCTTTTTATTCATAACGATAATGATTCCATTCTGCATCTCAACAAAATTTGGCCAAATGAATTGGTAATGCAAATGAAACAATTAAAAGTTTATTGAACATTAAAAAATGTTTTGTTTACATTAGTGGACTTTAGAAATGGACGCAAGATAACGCGTGATCTAACTGAAACCAATTTCAACTTCAGCTATGTAAATGAAATGACTTAAAGTATGATGGTCAAAATGAAATTAAGCATAAAGTTCGGTGGGCTATTAATAAAACAAACCTTTTAATTTCGCAATTGTCGCTTCGAGAATCGTGTCTGACATGGACATTAACATAGTGACGTGGCAATATGGCTTGCCAGTGAAGCCAACACACTTTTGGCTATAAAAACCACCCCAAGTTCTCTAATCGGTCCACTGCATCACAGCATTTCGCAGAGAAGTAGAAGCCTCATATCTCTCTCTCTTTCTGTCTCTTTTGGCCAATCAATGGCGTTTTCTGTTCCAATTTCTATGGGGTCTTTGGTTTTGGGAGTTTTCATTGCTTTTGCAATGGTGGGTTCTGTGAGTTCATCAAGATTTGATGAGCTTTTTCAGCCCAGTTGGGCACTTGACCATTTTACCTATGAAGGAGAGCTTATGAAGATGAAACTTGACAACTATTCTGGTATAAAACCCACTCATTTTCAGGGGTTTTTTTTTGGTCAAAAAAGATCCAGAAAGTTTTCAAGTTAAAAGTTCTTATGTAGAATTTTTTGCAGTTTTTCATTTTTAAGTATTGATACTCTGTTTTAAGCACTGCATTTTTGCTGACCAATTGCTCAAACACCCTGTTTCTTAGTTAGTTATATGTTTTCTGATTTCTCTACTTTTAAGTGAGTAAGTTGCTTATTTTTGCATTGCAGGAGCTGGGTTTTCATCAAAGAGCAAATATATGTTTGGGAAAGTCAGTATTAAGATCAAGCTAGTAGGGGGTGATTCTGCTGGAACTGTCACTGCTTTCTATGTAAACTTCGTTTCTCACTCATTTTCATTTATTTTCACTCTAATTTACTGTATTTTCTTGCAAGACTTGAACAAAACATCTTTGTAATTGCCCCGTTTCATTCATTGCATTTATTTAGACGAATCGCTGCACTGTTGGTTGACGACTGGACAACATCACATTCATCCATTTCAAATACTATTTTTCAGATCAATGTATTGAATTTTGACCACACCAACATTGTCAATTATGATTTTAAGGATGATTGTACAATAACATAATTAATTTTATAAAGTCACGTAACTTACATTCTTATAATGCATATGATCAGATGTCATCAGACGGTCCACTTCACAACGAATTTGATTTTGAGTTCCTGGGCAACACCACAGGGGAACCTTATCTAGTACAGACCAATGTATATGTCAATGGAGTTGGCAATAGGGAACAAAGATTGAAACTCTGGTTTGATCCCACCGAGGATTTTCATGCCTACTCGATTCTCTGGAATCATCGCCAAGTTGTGTAAGTTTTAATTCGGTCGACAATCAATTTTTTCGTGTATTCCGTTAAAGATTATCAAAAGATTTATTGGAAGTTAAATGTAATGTTTTTTGTGTAGATTCTTAGTTGACGAGACGCCGGTGCGTGTACATTCGAATTTGGAGCACAAGGGGATTCCATATCCTAAAGACCAATTCATGGGAGTTTATAGCTCAATATGGAATGCTGATGATTGGGCCACACAAGGTGGGAGAGTGAAGACTGATTGGTCACATGCACCTTTCATTGCCAGTTACACGGGATTCGAGATCGATGCTTGCAAGTGCCCGGACACAGTGGCAGCAGTTGATAACATCAAGCGATGCAGCACCACTGGTGCTGAGAAGGGGTATTGGTGGGACGAGCCGACAATGTCGGAGCTGAACCTCCACCAGAGCCACCAGCTTATGTGGGTTCGGGCCAATCACATGGTTTATGACTATTGCAAGGATAACTCGAGATTCCCGGTCGCCCCGGTCGAATGCCTGCACCATCACCATTAGGGATGTGTTGATCTTGGAGTGTGTCAATTCCACTGTAAAGATGTGATAAACCTTATATCATTTGTCACACCCCATGTTAAATATCTTTTGAGCGTGCACTGTGATGTAAGATAATGTGGTCAAATTAATTTTCGTTTTTTTTTTTCGTTCTGTCCATGATCAAATTTTTTCTAGTTGTGCTATTTTTTTTGGTTTTCTTTGGATTTTTGCTTTTGATTTTCGAATTCAAAAACTATCTTAAAACAAGACTCCAAGAAAATTAAGGACCATGAAGGACTCTTGTACAAAATAGTCAGTGGATGTAACAAAAGAGAGGGGGGACCTATCGATTGACCTTTAGCGAATAGAAAAGAAAGAGAATATTTTATCATGATTTTTACTAGAGTTTCATTTTGTTTCCTCATTTAGGCCCTGTTTGAGCCACATTTTTTCTTCATTAAAATGAAAAATATGACCGTTATCCATCACATCAACATTAAAATTCAAACTCTCTATCTCTTGTGTGGACCCATAACGGCTATATTTTTCATTCTCATTATAATGTGGCTCAAACGGACTCTTAATTTTTATTTAAAGTGTACGAATTATAATCAGATTTTAATCTAAATTAAAGTCAAACAATCAAATATTAACCATATTTTTAACCACAAATTTCAAAAACTATTATCATAATCTATTGAAAATCTAATTTTAATCCCCACCATACACCCTATAAATATAATCATTTGTTTTGATAGTCATTCTTTGTGTAGAATGAATTTTTCAATATTAAATTATTGAAAAATGTGGTTAAAAAATATGCAATTCTTTTTTTGGTTTACGTGAATAATGTTTTATTTTGAGAATATATATTGAAAATGAGTGAGAAAAAAAGTTCTAAGCCCCTGTTTGGTACACATTATTTTTTTTACTCATTTTTAACCACACATTTTTCAATAAAATAATATTTTACATTACATCAATAATTTTTTCTTTTTTTTCAACCACACATTATCCATCAATCTAATATTTCAAAATATTCTTTCAAGATAATGTGGATCAAACACACCCTAAATAACTATCTAGACAAGCAGCGCCTATGGTAGAGGGAATTTGCCCTTGCCTCGATATCTCGACAAATTGAGAAAACCTGATTAGGCCCGTTTGACAATTATTATTTTAGAACTCTTTTTTTATATACTTATTTTTAATCATATATATTCACACAATAAAATATTTTATACGTAAATTCAAATTTTTTTTCCTACTTTCTAATCATGCATTCTCGTAAAAATTACTATTTAAAACTTTATTTTCGACAAATAATAATTGTCAAATAGGGATTTATTTTAAAGGTTTTGCTATGTGTACATAGTAATGTACATAAGAAGTGTCATAATGAACAAATGGCACCGCCCTAGTATTATCCTTTTTTTTAGAGAAGATTTTTTTACCATCCCTATTTTCCCTGACCCCGCTCACGGGCTACTTCACGGGAACTCTAAAAGGTCAACGGGCCCAATATGACACAGCCCAAAAGAAAGGCTGTCTCCACATTGTATTAATATTAATATTAATTATTACTTATTAGGCGGGGCCAGGGAAGGTACACGTGAATTGCCTTCCCATACAGTTGAATCACTTGCCTTCCCATGTTTGGGCTTGCTTATAATTGTTTATGAGTATCGAAATTCATTACTTTTCACAAATGGACATGCTGAATTATACTATGATTCTTATGGGTGGTTTAACAAAACACTTACTTTCATATTTGTCATTTCTTAGATTAAGGGCGTGTTTGAGCTAACATTATTTTGGAAAAATGTATTCTGAAATATTAAATTGATGGATAATGTGTGATTGAAAAAGAAGAAAAAGTTACCGATGTAATGAAAAATATATGGTTGAAAATGAGTAGAAGAATGCGAATGAAAATTTTAATGTGTACTAAATAGGGGATAACATACCAACAAGTTCATTTTTATGTCGATGAATTCTTACAATAGCCTTTTCATAATTTATCATCTCATAAATATAAATAAGAAATATATGAATATGCTCATTTCATGGCAAAACAAATAACTATAATGCATACCGCCAATGGATTAATCGACATATTTTACGAACAGAAACCTTACTTTCATATTTGTCATTTCTTATCTTAATTATGAATTTACGTCTTAAGAAAAAACAAAATAAGTTTCTTGAAAATTTTCACCTTCCAATCTTTGTTGTAGAGTGGATAAATTAAATTATTGAATCAAAACTACCTTCCAATCTTCTGAAAGAGAGCATAATTTTCAGGTCTCAATTACCAGATATTTATCTCCACAATTCCTAATCACAAAAAGTAAAATCTGCCCCCATCATTTGATGCCAAACATAATAACTAAAGTTGATGTAATTGCCAATTAGTGCAATCCAACTGTATCTGGTTTTTACACAGTTAAGAGTGAAATGAAATTAAGGTCCGTTCGGTAGAGATTAAAATCCAATTAAAATTGAAAATATAGTTATTATTAGGTCCCACTCGTCTAATAAAAGTCAACAATAACGACTAGTTTTTCAATTTTAATCTGATTTTAATTTTACCGAACGAGCCATAAACGTGTTAATTAATAAATTGTACTATAACATGTATCTTTTTATTAATGCTATCAAGTCATGTCATGTAATAATTAATCTTTGAAAGAAGCTATAATCCAGCCAAAATATGCAATATTGCATATTCAACATGGTGTGACAGTCTACCAATTTTATTACCTACATCTCTTCATTAATTCTATATAATCACGTGAAGCAGAGTGTACTAAATATGCCCATTAAGAAATAATTCATCAAAAAATTGTCGAATAGTTGCCCATTGAGAATAGGGTAATATATAATCCTGAGGGGTGCTCAATTTGTTAGACATTCATGAGTTTACTATCCAATGATCACTAGTTCGAGTCGTCTCAAGGCCACTGAAGTAAGTATTCAGCCATAAACTTCAGGGTCCCGTGGGATTAGTCGAGGTGCAAGCAAATTGGTCCGAACATCCACACTAATTAAAAAAAAAGAATATGGTAATATGCAGCTAGAAATGATTGCCGTTAAATTATTGGTCTACTAATAATTCCCAAATCGAATAGTTAATGTTCATTCATAAGGCCTATGCACCATCCAAAATCAATATTCTACTAGTTAAGATATTCAATTAATTTAGACCACTCACTCAAATGTTCTTATCTATGCTTTATATAAAGTTTCTTTCATGACTAAGGTGTTTAGCTCCATGATTTAAATGTGATTCCTTGAAGATGCCTCTCTTAGTATATACATAATAATCCACTTCCACTTAACATCTATCATTACATTCTTAACACTTAGTGAAGTGTTGAAATTAACAATTGAAAAATGCTATAATGAAGTTTACAGCTTTGAGGCATAACGACAAGATTTAAATAGGATATCTTGAGAATGCTTCGTCTCGTATGCTTATATCACTGTACTTTCACTCAACACTATTGTATATTTTTTACAGCATTGAGGTTCATATGAAAAAAATACAAACGCATAGCAACAAGATTTAAATGAGATATTTTGATGCCGCCTCGTCTTGTCAGCATATATTGCCCTAGTTTAAGCCTCATTTTTCGACGAATTCATTTTCAATTACATATTTTTTTAATAAAATAATTTTGCACGTAAGCTTATAATTTTTCTTTACTTTTTAATCACACGTTCTTTAAGATTTCACCACTATAAAATCATTTTTTTTTTTTGCAAAAAAATGAGGTTGCATTATTGTACTTTCACCTAATACTTATAGTAACGATAAAGGGGGTCGTTTAACCTTTGTCTCAGGTTAAACTCAAAAACCCTGAATTCCAGCCAATTTCTTAAATTCAGCACTTTCAACTGATGAAGAGTAATACATATACTAACCTATAAACAGCTGGAACCATTATAGCACATAATTAATATAGCACTGTGAGACCTCATAATAAAGATGATGGAACATCAGGGTGGACCCTAGCAGCAGTACTGGTTTAACTCTTTTGAGACTATCCATTCAAAAATAGGACAACTGATTGCTTTTGAATTTGTGCTGTAGGACAACAATTATTTAAGGGCACACAGAGAAGATGATGGATATTGGGTGAGAAAGAGTGATGGTTTTATTCTTGGAGGGATGGATTTGGACCACATCAAATGATGGGTGATTGCACAAGGGGACCCCATCTAAAATGATAAAATATCAAAGTCTAAATCACATTTTAAAAAAGATTGGTTGTTTACCATTTTAATGATCGCATTATTGAGTGTGTATATGGGATTTGGTACCTATACAACGCTAGGATTGCGATCGTGTCGCATTCTGATTCTCATACTCGTCCCCATCCGCGTTACCGTGTAAGTTAGGTTATACTATAAAGGATTATAGATTCTATAGCTACGTCACGGGTCAAGTTGTGCTAGAGAATTTGAATGAGTATGATTGTGTTCTACTATAGCCTATCACTAATTTCACGAAACAAGTTGTACAAGAGCATCTGAGTGTGATACAAATAGTTTTCATATAAATTCTCAGTTTGTAAACTTTTTCTTTTCTCAAGTTTCTTACTTTACTACCATGCTTAAATTTCTACATCGGTAAATATTCACGCTGACTAGCTATATTATGACGAGCTATGTTTGAAGAGCTAAGTGTCACATGGTATTTGAAAGAAACAAGCCCACGTCACTATATTGCCTTGACATCTAAGCGATTACATTCAAGTAATGCAATAAAAGCCCATCTAAACTTCTTTAATTAATTAATTAATTTGCATATTTACTTCATTAAACAAGTCTATATAGACCCACTGTCATCTAAAATGATGTTAAGCACCACTAATGTTAAATTGCGGTACTAAATATTTTAAATTTTTTGATTTGCGATTCTTGGTACTCAATTAAAATGGGAACTCGGTAATTTTTTTTTTTTTTTATCATAAATAGGCGGCCTGAATTCTCTATTCTATCAAACGGGATCTAAAGAGGCGAAAGGCTCGTCTCCATCCTTCATTACGACGTAGTTGAACCTTGTGCTTCCTTGCATTTTCCGACTGAAACTGTTGATGTTTGAAATCTAATATTTTGGTGCTCTGTCAACTTCACATTACAGTTTCTTTGATACTGGTTTGATCAAATCAATAGCACAAGAACATGAGTATTGATTATCACTACTATACTTCTTGCCGCCGAAAAGAACATATCTAATCTAAAATGTGTTACGGGAGCTTTTGTCAATTGTCTCGACCGTGATCCCATTATTGAGTGACATGTATTAAAAAATACAAATATTTGGAGACAAATCTAACGAAAAAGCATACAACGAGTAGCTCAACTCATTACAAAGTTCTAACTTGACTAGCTCTAATACTAGTTTCAACTTCTCGTGTGTTATCTGATAAAAAAATTTCATATCGTCAAATTGATTTTAGTTGAGAACGGCACTCAAAAGAAGTACCAACACAATCGACAATAGAACTTAGTTTGAAAATATAGCCATACACGATATAATTCTTGCAGACAACTGCAACTAAAACAAGATCTAGGCTTGGCTTAGGAAGAAATAGAATGGCTTGTAAAATTTATTCTTACTTTAGAACAATATGTAACATTATCAAATATTTTTTTAAGATAATTTATTAACTATAGATATTTTATTGCAAAAATTAATATATATTCAATCTTAAATTAATTAATTAATCAGAGCTAAAATTATTATTTTAATTATAAATAATTAGAGAAGTTAAATTCAAGAATTAAAATACTATCACTTTACCATTTCTCAAAAATCTGCTACCAAATGCTACAAATCGTTTTTAGAATCATTTTTTCTTAAATTTACCGAACACTTTAAAATAAATTTTGATTATTCGAGAATTTAAAGTAAGCTAAGAATAACATAAATTTATTATTATTTTTGTTTTTGTTTTGCGATTTCTTTTAATAAAAAACTCAAAACATTGAAAATATATAAATTCCACTTTTTTTTTCCATTTAATTAATTATGCTCTACTTAATTTATTCCAACAATGTATTTCATCAAACTATAAACCTCCATTTAGCCGTATTGCTCGTAAAAAATATTTTTATGCACTGAGATGAGAAAAAAAATTATTAGTTCCGGAAGGAATTATTCAAAATAAGGAGGATTATAATATACAAATTTATCATCGAAATTGACTGAAATTCAATATTGAAATCATTTATTAAGGAAATTATCCCCTCTCCAAGTGTGACCGACACTGACAAATTCACAAACCCTAGAAATTGCTAAAATGGGCTAAATACCGAATCGGCCTACACCCCGCTTTATTTATTACATGGATGGGCTCGTCTTAAAAATAGCAATTTTCTTTGGAATATTTAGGCCCAGCCCGGCTATCACAGGAGGAAATAGCAGTGTTGTAAATGTTGGGTTGTGTGTTCAAATAGTTTATTTTGCTGTGATAAAATAATAATGAGGAAAATTACACCCACTTCTACTTTTAAATTATCATTTTCATAAATCCTAATTCAAGTTTCATATTGCAAAATCCAGGTTTTAATTAATAATTAAAAAACATTTTTTATTTTTATTTTTATATTTATTTACAATAAATTAATTTATATATACCCCACCCCCATCTACCCCAAACCCTAAAATCATTAACCCATATCCTCTCCATTCTTCCTCCCGTCTCTCTTCTCCACGCCACCACCGTCTCTTACCCATTTCTCCCATCGCCGTCGCTCNTTAATTTATATATACCCCACCCCCATCTACCCCAAACCCTAAAATCATTAACCCATATCCTCTCCATTCTTCCTCCCGTCTCTCTTCTCCACGCCACCACCGTCTCTTACCCATTTCTCCCATCGCCGTCGCTCACCCGTATCTCCACTCTCTCCCCATTATCCACTCTCTCCACACTCTTCACATGGCGGACGGGAAATCTAAACAAGACATCGGAGAAGACGAAGAATAGATTTTCTTTGATGGTTTGATTGGAAATATCACGGTCAGATCTCAACGCCGCTTATTCCCCTCCCCTCTCTCTCTCGTCTTCTCTCTCACCACCCTCGGCCGTCGCCGCTTCATCCTTTTCATCAGTGGGATTACTCCAATGACTGTAAGTTCACGTATCCTCTCCACTCTCATCTCCCGTCTCTTAACGCCGCCACTACCCCTGACCGCTTCTTACTCCTTTTCATCGATGGGTTTCCTCGCCTTTACCGTAGATCGGGCGTTGCGAATTGTGGATCTGAAGTTGGTGACGACGATGGTTGTGTGTTCAGTGTATGATTTATGAGTTTTGTGTTGTTTTGGCGGTGCGCGTGGCAATGGTGGTTTTGGGGTGGTGACAGTGGTGTTGGGGAGGGTGTGGTGTTGGTCTTCTGGTGTTGATATTGCTATTGGGCAACGACGGTGGTGTTGTCGTTGGTGGAGGCTGTGGCGAAGTGGTGGTCACAAATAATTTTGGTGGTGGTCACAAATGACTTGGTTGTTTGTGACCAATAAACAATATATGATTAATGAATTAGATAAACGGTGACCAATACATGATGTGTGACCTAAAAATTATTAATTTGTGATCAATAATTTGATAAATTGTGACCTAAATATAATTTATGTTCAATTAATGTGATGTTTGTGACCATAAAATAAGTAATGTGACTTATAAATTTGATGATCTGTG
>CAIGRO010288977.1:0-17873 GCA_903798355.1 Fraxinus baroniana
GACTCTTAGAAATAGTTGGAATACCTGTGTCGGACACGACACGACATGAGTATGGGTATGAGATATATGTCGGATCCTCCAAGTTTCAACTGAACATTTCGTGGTTTTTGCTACTTCTTCCCTTTTCTTTTTTTCCTTTTCCTTTTCTTTTTCTTTTCCTTTTCTTTCCCACTTTTGCTCTCTATAAACTAGCGTCGTCGCCTAGAGAGTAGAGAAATGCGGAGGCGCTAGGTTTTACCTTCTTTTTATTTTCTTTTTTCTTTCCATTTTCTTCTTTTTTTTCTCCTTCTTTCTCTCTTTGTATCGGTGGTTTAGGGTTTTGTTTGCATAAAATAAAAATGGGTTCCATATAGTGTTACTTAGTGCTCCACTAAGTCCAAATTAAAATCAAGTTCCTCATTTTTTATTTTGTGTAACATTTAGTAATTCTCATAATTGAAAACTAAACCCCAAAATTCTATTTTATTCGTCCTAACTCCTAACCCCTTATTAAATTCTCATTTCCTTCATTGTGAATAATTAGTTTTGGTCTAAGTAAAAAAATTGAAATTTGAAAGACGTACCAATATACCTGTGTCTGAAATTTGGAATTTTTTTAGCCATGTCCCCGTATCCTACATTTTAGAATATAAAATATCTGACACTTAGATACTTACATGTACCCGATACTCGTACCCGAGTCCGAGCATCATAGGGTAAAATCTCCTGTTACTGTAGTTTCTCCATATTTTATATTAAGTTGTGGCATTTTAGATTTCCTCCTAAAACTCGCATGTCCCTGATTCATCTTGAATGGAATTGTGCTGTGGATAAAGACAGTTTAGATCAAAATTAAAATGGTGCATTATGCTCGTGGATCAAATAAGCATTTCAAACTCCTTTGTTTATGGTGAAAACATCCGAAATAACTGATTTTTTTTTTTTTTTGTTGTTGCATGGGTATTTAATGTTATATCATGGAAGTTTAAGATATTATTTCCTTAGCTTGTTCCCAATATATCGTACAAACTTCACTTGAACATTGCAAAATTTTAGATTTTGGTTAAATTCTTTTAACTTTCATCAAAATTTTGCCCACTGACCATTTCAATAATGCATCTTATTACTTGGATGTTCTATTTGTAGAATACAATATTTATATTGCCAAAAAATCCTGCCTCGTCCTGACATTTTCATGGTTCCATTAAGTTCCATTCAGTGGTAGGAAATCTCACGTGGCAGTAAGCATATACATTCTTGTTTATTTCTGTAGAAAGTCCCCCCCACGAACATATTAGTGAGCAGGCTTTTTTCAGGAAGATTTCTTACTGTTCTGTCCAACTGTTGCTACTAACAGATATGGTTACAAGGATACCCGCAAAGAAAACCACCAGACTTTCGAGCAGTTGCTGATTGAGAGTCTTGAGAAGTTCATTCGTAGGGAAGCTCAGGAAAGGTTGCTGGAGAGCGATGGTCACGAGGACTCAGATTCTGAAGAACATTCTTTTTCAAAGGTTCTAATAGCTCCCTATGGGAGTGTTTGTTCACTCAGTGTTCCTCTACTGTCCGATTTTAAGGAAACAACCAAGTCCTTTTCAGAAGCAAGCACTTCGGACGAGCAGTCTGAGATTCCTAGTGATCCATCTATTCATGATGCAGAGCAAAGTCTTGAAAAGGAGTTGTCTTTCATACGCAAGGCCAAGGAATGTGGAGTAGTATATCTTCTAGGTCATGGGAATATTAGGGCAAGAAAGGATTCTTGGTTTATTAAGAAGCTTGTCATTAATTACTTTTATGCCTTCTTGAGAAAGAACTGTAGGAGGGGGGTTGCAAATTTAAGTGTTCCGCACTCGCAGTTGATGCAGGTGGGCATGACTTACATGGTCTGAAGTCGAGCTTTTATCGTAGAAGGCATACTTCGTTTTAGCACCAATTCTGAACAGCGCGTTTGGCTTCCAGCAGAATCAAGGGAACTAAATGGTATTTCTAACACTAATTAATGACCAAACGATTGCAAGAATCAGATTTTTTTTTTTTAAATCTTCCTGGGGTTTTATATTAGCTGATTTTGGAGTTCGTTTTTAATATTTGGAAAATTTTGTAGTTCTTGATCAGTGCTACTACGAGGATTATTATGACTTGTAGGGGTTTGAAGTCTTTTGTAATTACCATGTGTCTTTGATAGTGTATTTCTTTTTCTAAGTAATTTTCATGTTTATTTTTGCTTGGTAGCAGACTGTTCCATCTTAACGTTTACGTGCTTTTTGGTAGGAAAATCGTAGTTCATATTTTCTATGTTGAAACTCCTACTGATGCAATTGAAAAGGAAAATTTTGACTAATAATCCAGTACTTGAAACATTTTGCCAACAAATACATCCACAAAATTCGTTAAAACTTACAAAAAGAATTAGTTTAAATCGTTTAAAAAAGTTCAGATAATAGTGCCTCATTTGTCATCTTTCCAACTCGAAACAAATCCAAGTTTACTTGTGTTACTAGAGAGAACAACATTAGCTAGGGAAATAATGGGATTTATTCGAGCTTTTCAGGCTCTTTAGAAGACTTGGATGACCAAATGGTCTCTCTTCCCACGCCCTCCAAAGATTTTGGAATCGATTTATTATGATTAATTGGTGACTTCCTCCTGCAGTACGACATCATATAAAAGCTATATTCGGTAAACCTCACTTACAAGCTAAGTTAGTGGTTCCATAGTTCCACAGACAGACTTCATCATCTGGAAACTGTATACGGGTGCTGCAATCTCTTATTTTCTTCCCTCATATCGTCATTATCTCTAGGTGGTTTAATGTACAATGACGATTTGAAAATTTCTCTCTGTTTTGCTGCAAACTTGAATCTCAGAAGTAGCGAGTTTGTCATCACGCCAATAGAACTCAACCCCATAAGGGCACCCGCAATTGAAGGAGATAGCATGGTCCCAGTCACAGGCAGCAACGTTCCAGCTGCTATTGGAATTCCTACCTGCATTGAATGAAGAAAAGTAGGTTCAATACTAACGAAAGGGTACAGATATCCCAAGAGGAATTTTCTTGGACTTTGTTAAAAAATTAATTTATACATATTAAAAGGAAATCATTAAAAGAGAATAAGGGAACGAAGAACTTGCATCAAAGACAGCTCTTTTAGGCGGCTGAGTGAGGGAACAAAAAAGCATTTCAATAATCAATGCAAAGAGATGGCACAAGCCTGAATACCGTATATGATAACAGACTGGAACAGAAAGAATCCGAAAAGTAACCAAGGGCATCCATTTTATCGTTTTTGATCTCAATCCCATTGAATAATCGACGAGTGTCGTTATGATTTGTAATTAGGAAAGAAAATAAAATACGTCATTTTGTTCAAGAAAATAAATTGCAAATGCTATCAACTTACAATGTTGTACGCAAAAGCCCACCAGAGATTTTGCTTGACAGTCTTCATGGTAAGTCTGCTCAGCTCCAGAGCATCAAGTAACTGCAAGGAATGTTCTAGGTTAATAATCTTTTATACAAGGGAGGACTTCTTTTCATCAAGGAAAAGATGGCGGACATCCAAACCCAGATTGTTATGATTCCGTGCCCAAATCAACATATATAAGGAGATAAACAAGTAGCGGGCAAGCATACCTGGGACAACTTGTTGTGCATTAGCACAATAGATGACACCTCACTAGCAGCTCCAACACCTCCACCAATTGCAATACCTACATGCGATGAAGCCAGAGCTGCTGCATCATTGATTCCATCACCAACCATAGCTACAATGTTCTGGTCCTCCTGAAGTCTGCTAATGAACTTTTTCTTTTGATCTGGTTTGACTCCATACAACACCTGCAACCGACCATTCCATGTTCTTTTAGCAAGTGATCTTGTGTGTTTGTGTGTTTCTGGCAGTGTACATGACGAAAGCATGTGCATGTATCATAAAAATCATCTCACCCTTTCTTTTGGAATACCAACAACAGATGCAACATATTCAGCAGCATTCTTTTTGTCCCCAGAGAGCAAATAAGTGTTGATTCCTTGATTAGTCAAAGATTTGATCACTTGCCTAGCATCTTCTCTGATCTTATCCTCGACATAAATTATACCAGCAAGAATACCATCTACCCCCACATAAACAACTGATTGATTCTTAAACTCCTCGAGTTCTTGGAATGGATTGTTTTTCACTCCATGCCTGTGTTTACCCAAAAACTCTAAAGGTCAAGAACATGAAATAGAGAGAGGAAAAACAATTTTTTAAGAGAAAATTTTACTTTACTAAAAGCGAGCGTTTTCATGCTATATCTAAATTACATCAAAAGTTTTAACTTCACTTTTCTGCCAAAAGAAGATGGGCCCTTGTAAATGAGTTGAAAAATAATATATTGCCTAGTTAAACTAAAGAGTGGAGAAATGCTCAACCCGCTCTACTTAGGAACCAAATAAAATTCTTACGTTATCTTTGCACAATTTTTATCTTCATACAGAAGCTACCTATTGACCTAATATGATATTAGGCAGCTTCACGGATGTTCGCTTCATGGATTCAGTTTCAGTGTTGGATTAAAATTCTTTGGAAATAATAAATAGCGAGGAAAAATGACATGCAATTATTTTCTAGTTTTAGAAACATTGTTAACATATGATGCTCCAAATCCTGCTCCACAAGAATCGTCAGTTAGCCCACTTCTCTGTGCAATCGTAAACATCATGAATGAGAAAATTCCAGAGTAGCACTGATCACCCAAACCTCATATAGAGGTTTGCATGAGTAAAGATAAAAGATTAAAAAGGGAATTGGAAATAGATAACAGAGAAGAAAAAGAAGCGAAATAGAATATATCTTAGCGGCCCTCTATGTTTAAGTATTGGAGTAAAAACTCAAAAACATATTTATTAAATATTTTTTAACTCCACATATTCCTCAATTCAAGTGTGAGGAGGAAAAGTAAAATGGCATATTTTCCTTTTCATCCTCCCTTCCCTTAAAAAAATGCCTGAACCAAGTAAGCTGAAGGTCATTTGAAAAGAAAAATCAGAAGAGAAAAGCAAGTGCAATAACATTTTTTAAGAAGAAGGTCTAAAAGTAATGGGGATTCACATTCAAAGATGCAAATGACTGAACATAAAGATCACTAATACAGTCTAAGTGGTAAACTCTAATTTGACATAAAATTCATGAAAAGAGAGTTCAACTGCATTGAAGTTTGCGGCAATCAATCCTGAGATATTATTATCTAAAAAAATCTCAATGAAGAAGACTTGAGACTAACAAAGTAGGGCAGTGAAGAGTTTTCTTCAACATCAAATTTATTCCAAAAGCTAATCAAACAAGCAGTTATAGAATTTTAAAATAAATGTACCAAATATGAATCAAATGAAGTGCATCTCCTAAAACAAAGTGCTGGTAGTATCAAATTAGATATTAAGTTCCAAACAAGAATTAACGTCTTAAAATACCTTTCAACCCATTCCAGTGTACCAACGGACACCTTTTTCTCATCAATGGTCGCCACCGCACCAGACCCAGGTTCCTCTGTAAATGTTCCTTCTGCTGCCTAGAACCACAATTTTTTGTAAGAAATTTAAAAATTGCTTGGTAAGAAACTGATTAAGGAGAAACCAGCAAGCTGTTAACAGTACATCACACTCAAAATTGATCACAGAATAGAATTAGTTTATATTGTGATTGATATTCCACATTATGTGACATCTTACAATAAAGAAAGGGAGAGATAAATGTAACATACAAAATATATATATATATATATATATATGGTCATTGATATATGCTGGACTTGAGCAATATAGAGAAGCATTTTCATCCAAGAGATCAATCAAGAACTTGGCAACGTGGAAGTCTGGAAGTAGGTTGGTACATTTTCATCATTTTCCCACCAAACTCAGTTACGTTGGCTGAAGCATTTATATATGAACTTCTCTTTAGACTACAATTATACGAAAGGGTTCCATTGTGCGACATACTGTAAGCAGTGGAGGTAATAAACAATGCCATTGAAATCTAGTAACTAAGAACTGAACACTAAACTGGAACAAGTCACAAAAATTTCAAATATTAAATTTCCCCGGAGTTTAGCCTATAAGACAATAGACGTTCATGTTGTTAATATATTTTTATTTATGAACCTCAACTTATTTTGTGCATGAAATAATGATTAAATTAAGTACTTGTTTGGGCTCCATTTCCAAAACTCCTTCTCAACCCACATATTCTCCCATAAAATAATGTCACATAAATCCAAAACTTTTTCTTATTTTTTTACTACACGTTCTCCAAAAAATCACTATTCCAAAACACACTTCCCTCCAAAATCTCATTTTAAGGAGCCCAAGCAGGGGCTATGTTTAACCCACATTTCATCCAAGAACATGCCACCGAAAAACTTAGAACCTCAACTCTCAAAATCAGTGTTTTAAAAAGTGTAATGTGTAGCTAAAAAGCAAGGCGAAGCTTCAAGCATTAACGAGCCTAAGTTTGCCTAAGCGTAAAAAAGCTAAAGAGTGTCTAGGCGGGAAAGCCAACTTTGCGTCTAGGCACGTTTTTTAGAACAATGTTCACATAAATAGATTCTTCATATTCCGTACAAGCACAACTGTGAAGAAATCTGAGTGCTGGCTGTTAAAATATTATCACGGTACAATTGAAGATAATGCAAATGACAGAAGTAGCTGAGTTTTTATCAAGGAGATAAGTTATCCCACGAATAAAAAGAAGCTACTTAAAATGCAAAACAAAATAGTGAAAGTTAAATATTTCTATTGTACAACATAATTGGAAAAAACTTAAATACCCAATGCAAATATGAACATTGCAATTTTAAATAGCAGTAATTAATTAACAAATGATCTTACAAGGTGGGCATCCATGAATGAAAAAATACCTTCACATTTGTGCAGTTCAAAGCCTGCGCAGCCTCCACAATTGCCTTTCCAATTGGATGAATTGTATTTGATTCAACTCCAGCAGCTAACTTCAAAATATCAACTTCAGACCAATTACGTGCTGAAGCTAAATCTGGTCTGCATTAGAACCTTGTTCATTATCCTCTTTAAAGCAAAATATCTTCACACCAATTGGAAATGAAAATACTTGAAAGTGAAGCACTGCTGGCGCATAGAAATTCATTTTCAGATATCAAATTTCAGTGGATATTATATATAATCCGCATGTGGCGCGATTGGTGATCAACATATTGACAAAATTTCAAATACATCTACAGTATTCATGTAACCTGAAGAGTTGACCCCACAAAAAAGAATAGAAAGATAGATTATGGGCAAAAAGACAACAGAAACATGCACATTAATTTAATTACCTTTATGTACTTTGACAAAGCAAGGTATAACGCGTACAATTATAGGAACAACCATTTTGATTGACTTGCAAGTTTAAACAAGATATGATTATGAAAGACCTCGAATAATAACTATAGCCCCTGTTTGGGCCACATTTTTTTTTCATTCTCATTCTTCTACTCATTTTCAACCACACATTCTTCATATAAATAATATTTTTCATCACATCAATAACTTTTTCTTCATTTTCAACCACACTCCACATCACATCAACCAAAAAAACGCATTCTTTTGAAAATAATGTGCACCAAACGGGGGCATAATAACTTTCTCAAGTTTGTAAACAAATTTCCCAATATCAAGAATCCACATTACAGTCAAAACCTAGTACAGTAATATTGACTTTCTCAAGATTATTAAACTTATATCTAACATTGTATATTTGGTTTAATGCTGCGGCTATTCGGCATATAGATGGGATGCCTAATTTTATGTCGTTCTTTTCTGAACTAAAATGATTGTACACCCCCCGTGTATTATGCATTGATTTATAACAAATTTGATTACCTTTCAAAAAAAAAAAAAACATGGNAAATTGTTTTATTTGACATTGTATACTTGGTTCAATACTGAGGCTATTAGGCATATAGATGGGCTGCCTAATTTCATGTCGTTCTTTTCTGAATTAAAATGATTGTACACTTCCCGTGTATTATGCATTGATTTATAAAATTCTGATTACCTTTCAAAAAAAAAAAAGATTATTAAACTTATATCTGAAAAAAAAAAAGATGGAACTTCGTGTAAAACCAAAAAAGATATAACATAACTAAATTGAGAAAATCTTGGACTCAACTGTTGATCTGTATCTGCTTGGTGACCCCGTGTCACTACTTTGGTCACACTAGGTCTGCCAATTGTCAGTGTCCCTGTTTTGTCAAAGACAACTGTGTTCACCATCGAGAATTTTTCCAAGATACTTCCACCACGCAAAAGCAGCCCTCTTGTAGCACCAAGTGAAGTTCCAACCTAAAAATTTAAAAAATTGTTGTGATTTGGTTGTACATTATAATTAAGATTCTATATAAAACATGTTAAGCATTAGGATGAATCTAAATTTTATTATAAAATAATTACCAGTACAGCTGTTGGTGTTGCTAGCCCAAGTGCACATGGACATGCTATAACCTGAAACTCAAAAACAAAGCCTAGATACTGTTTGAAAAGTGAAGATGAGCAGACATCAAGAGGCACATTGATGGCCAAGCAAATAGCAGACTCAAAAAGAAACGATCAGGGGTTGGGGTGGGGTGGGGGTGGGGGTGAGGGTGAGGAGATTAGATAGTTTGAGGAAAGCAAGACGTTCCTGTTAGTAATAATAAGATTATAGTCAAATCTTAGGATTAGATTTGTTACAGGAACCTCTGCGTAGACGGTGCCAAAGTTTATGACGATTTTATGAATTGAAACTATACCAGAACGCTACAAGAAAGTTGCAATGCCAATGAAAGAGGAGTCCCTTGATGAAGAGCAGCTGGCAAAATTCGCGTACCAAAAAGATTCCAGAACATAAATGTGGCTGCAGAGAGCGCCATAACTCCATAAGTGAAGTGTCCAGCAACCTAAACAAAAACACGCCGGACATTGAGAAGTAGGGCATAAAGGAGGCACACTACTGGCTTAAGTAGAATCTCGAACAACTCTAATCAGAGAACAGCAATGATAGCAAATTTTTGAAAGTATCTTATGTTAGCAACAATAATTCAGTAATTAATTAAATCACAAACATGATATTAGAGAACAGGTATAATGAATGATAGGTAATTCTCTTAAGCATATATTTAGATCCAGGAACTAGGTTTTCTTTCTACCAAGTGGATTTGCAGTTGGTAACTCTTTAACTACCTTTGACAATATGTATTTAATAACTTATAATAGGACAATAGATGGTTCATCCGTGGTTTTTACAGTAAAGATCACGAATGTTTAGGCAACAAAAGTTTTGAGATTGCATACTCGTATATATTACAGCATAGAAAACTCTACAGCACGTGCTAAACTCATATAAACATTATCTCCTACTTATTTGGGGGCAGCTTCATGGATTCGCTTCTTCGACTTTATTCTCTCAGAGCTTTATGTCCAAAGTTAAACCACAGAGACAAAAATCCTGTATAATTAAATCATTCAATATGATTTTTGGTTGACTTCATCTAGGTTTATCATTAATACTTGTTGGATCATATTTATTAACTTGTACAATCCTGTATAAATGTATATATAGGGTGTGTTTGAGCCACATTATTTTGGAAGAATGCATTCTGGAATGGTAGATTGATGGAGAATGTGTGGTTGAAAAAGAAGGAAAAATTATTGATGTGATGGAAAATATTATTTTATTGAATATTGTGTGGTTGAAAATGAGAAAACGAATGAAAATGAAAGTTTTAATATGTACCAAACAGAGGCATAGTAAAAACCATTGGTCACATACACAAAAATAATGATTAATGATTTTTCTAAGAAAAGGTCAACGAGTTAAATTCGTCAACTTTTCTAACAGCTTTACCAACAAAACACAGTTAGCATTGCAAGATTCAGACACTACACACAAAGTTATACACAATGAACCTTGTCAGCCAACCGTTGTACAGGAGCTTCTCTAGTCTGTGCTTCTTCTACCAACCGAACAATGTCGCTAATGGCAGTCTCACCACCTTGTCTTTGCACCTCAACAGTAATTTTTCCATTTAGGTTTATACTTCCAGCTGCGACCTCTGCCTGGTCAAGAAATGCCATCCAAAGTGATATAATATGAAGGGACATATATGATAGGAAAATCAAATCGCAAGGAAAGAGTGTTAGTATAATTACCCCAGGTAATTTAGTTACAGGTAGAGGCTCCCCGGTGAAACTTGACTCATCAACAGTGCTTCTGCCTGCTCTGACTATCCCATCAGCGGGAATACGATCCTAAAAGATGAGAAGAGCAAGAGTAAAAGAACTAATATGATAGTTAGAAAAACTAATGCAGAAGGTTACAGAAACACTTGTCAAGTGCCATGTTATAACATTCTCAATGACATTTGGACTACAGTTAGTGGCAGACACCCAACTGATAACAGTCCATAAGATAAAAAGTAAGATGAGCTATAGTATTAATATTGGGATTATTCTAGGGGTACAAAATGGTGTCCAAAATGGCCAAGTGGCGGCCCCCTATTGGAGGGGCGGAAGCAAGGTCCTTAATATTGACAGTATAATACCTATTCATGATTCCATGAGCGATACATGAGAGACCAGTCAAAGGTATAAGGAATAGCAAGCTATACTTACTCCGGGCAGTACAATGATTTGATCTCCCACAGAAAGACTGCTAGAAGGAACTTCAACGGTAGAGTCCAATTCTCCTGCATCACCATTAACCAGGAGACGAGCTTTAGCTGGCAACAAACTTAGAAGGCCTGTCATGTCACTGGTTGCTTTTATCTTGGCTCTCTGTTCAAGATTTCTTCCAAGCAAGACAAATGCTATCAGCATAACTGGTTCCTCGAAGAATGTTTTCCATCCCTGTATGAACAGAAACTTCATTTAACAGAAATGCACGTGACTAACTCAACCCCTCACATTATGCTAGGAGGAATTGACACGGACAGGAGTGTCTACCATGACACGACAAGGACAAGCTAACACATGGTTTTTTAGAAAAGTACAGACACGTCCCGACACACGGATTAAAATAATATTAAGTTTTTTTCCCTTTTTAATTTTTTATAATGTAAAAAATTGTTTATCTTAATCAGCATGTCGACAATGTACCTCCTAGTGTGTTGGCAACATGTCCAACTGTACAAAATCAAAAAATAATTCGGATGTGCCATCTGAGTTTCCGACACGTGTCAGCGACGTGTCGAAATATCTTCTAGCATGCCAGGGACTTGTTCAACTATCCAAAACCAAAAAATAATTTGAACATGCCACTTGGTGTATCCGACATGTTAGTGTCGTGTGGATGTCCGATGGCAATGATTCGACGACGTGTTTAACCATATAAACTCAAAAAATAACTCGAACACGTCTCTTGGCGTTTTCGACACATGTATGTGACGTGTCGGTGTCGAACACGACACCAACTCGCCGGCCCCAGGACGGTGCATCCTAGATGATATGGCCATCTGCTGGTGGGGAAGCCTCCTAAAAGATTTACCATCAAAGATGAAAAAAAAAATGACGCATAACAGCCTAGCAAAAAATTGGTCAGCACTTGGGTTGAAAAGTAAAAGAATTTCAAAGCGAATCCCTAACAAAAGTTAGGTTACTACATGCATCATAAATAGCAGATGCGTAGTTTTTGCAAAAAAAAAAAACATGTTATAGCACAATGAAAGATTAGGATGATAAGTGAGAGAGACTGATTAAAAAATAAAAAAGTGTCCATGCCATGAGATGGAAAAAGAATATCCGGTAGAGTTCTGTATAAAGGCATAAAGAGTCATACAAGAACACATGACAACAAAATATTTGATGTCCAAACAGATTGGAATGATACTACAATTTCTGCTGCCAAGCCTCTTAATGGTGTGTATATATGTGAAATTGTTTATTTAAATAAATTGCATCAAAGATTTAACTACATATAAATTTCCCTTTGGATTATTATTATTGTTGTTGTTGTTCCTTTGGTAGGGAGGTCGGGGGTGGGTAATGTTCTCAATCCATGTTTCAAGGAAGCTGCAGGCAGGACTTAAACGTGAATATGTCACTCTCAGTATGATTTGTCCTGTCTCCTTTGATAGATTTCCTCGCAGCACAGGAAATGGTTTTATTTTTTGCACTAATTAGTGTGCAGTCATGAATATAAACAATGTCATATCATAATATCCTTTTAATGGAATGTGAAGACTGGAGTAGAAGTCGTGATGCATTAAAAAGCACATATACAAGACCCATTTTGTTCCTATCAATTTAATCTTTGCAAAATGTTTACAACTACCTTGTTGATGTGATTATTTAACTTTATCTATAAAGCACGGTACACTAGTGTGAGGAAATAGCAAAGATATATGTGAAGCTATAACGTTCACTGGCATCAATTTAGCACAATAAGAATGATGTTGAGCGCTTCAACAAAACTACATGCAACTTGCAATAAAATCTATTCATTTCTATCTAGAAACCTAAGTGGGCGGAATTAACAACAAATTACCAGTTTTGGTATAAACGCAGCGAGGGAACTGACAGCAAAGGATGACAAAGCCCCAAGTCCAACTAATGTATTCATGTTTGGAGCCCCTCTAATGAGACTTCTCAGGCCATCAACAAGTAGTCGGCGACCAGGGCCAAGCAATGTAAACAGACACAAAGACAAATGAAATCCTGTTGAATGCAATGCATGGATCCATGCTGCCTTGGTTCCAAAGAAGTGAGAGAGATGGCCAAAGATGCATACAGCACATAAAGCCCAAGAAACAGCTAGCCCACGACCTGTTCAAAGGATAAGTTTTCAATCATGTGACATATTGGCCTCAAACGCACAAACCAATATTTGAACTTCTACGGACTAGATCTATTAAAACTAACAGAAAATAATGTGCTCTTAAGTAGGCTAAAATATCTTTCACACTTTTAACTGAGTGGTTTAAATATGAAATAAAGTTAACTCCAAACATCCATATCGTGAATTTCCTGTCAATTAAATTTAAGACTTGTCAATATTTCTAAAAAAGGTCATTAACATAGACTGTTATAGTCAATAATGTAGGGGCAAGAAAGGGTCTACCGCTTTCTCTGAGCAGAGCACGCTTCTCATTTATCTTCTTCTCAAATGTCTCATAGATGTTCACCCTTCTTGAATCTGCAAACAAGGACATTGAGTCGTGCTTACTAAGATCATAAGACACAAAAATAAGAGTTGAAATCTACTTGAAATCTTTCAAACAAAGCTATCTTTCGCATTTTAGCTCTTCATATTGACCTAGTGGCTTCTAGTATTTAGCTGTGTTAAAATTCAAGCAGATGACAAGTTCAATGAATAGAATAATATTCATCTCGTATTGATTACTATATTTTATAGAATTCAGAAGTAGACGGTGTTTATATTGCAATGTGAAGTAGCAGGAAAAAGAATAATTGTCCATTGAAAAATATAAATGAATTCAGAATTTAAACATACTATACATCCAACGTGATACAGGGTTTAGAATAAGGAGCGGTATGAAGTAAATCAAATGTTTTATCTAGGTGAAGGAAATGCAGAAACTTATTAGTCACTCTTCCCTCTTTGAAACCTAACACTATTAAGTGATAACATTGCTATTATTGCAGCTGTAGACATTTTTTATTTGAACAAACAGATTCTCTAATATCCACCCAAATGCACATATGAAAATTGGCAGCCCTCTTATATTTACATCCTCAAAATTCTCTAAAACATTCAAAATTTTGAAATTGAAGCTCCTGCTCGCCTATAAACAGTTAAACACTACAAACTGCTCAAGCTCTAAGACTTTGTGATTCAGTGGACGGAGACTGTTGGAAGATTGTGTTCGAGATATAGTCAAATATACTTTGTTTTGCATGGCATTTGACATTTATAAGATAATTAGTGTTGATTGACAATTTCCTTACATCTCATAAAGACAGTTCCCTTTGTGCCCAGCTCCTTACTCCACTCACATCCTTACCATTCAGTAAAAGAGACGCCTTACCATTTAAAATTGCAGTTACATCAATAGTGAAGACAAACGAGAAATGTCGAAAGAGCCACATTGGTTTAGCAACGAAACAATTGTTCGTCTCCATATATAATCCAAAAGAACAAGGTTCCAAGTCACTAACTTTTCCTTGTGATATAGTTGAAGTGTTGAACTAATAGGCAGTGTTTTAAAAGGCGCACTTAGTCGTTATGCGAGGTCAAAAGGCCAAGCCAAGTGGCTTGACGTCTTATTGTCGTTGACCGCTAATGCGAACCTAGGCGCAATTCTGCGAGCCATATATATATATATATATGTATATATATATATGTATGTATATTACAATTTTTTGAAGTTAAAAATTATTAAATGTTAAAAATGAAATAAGGGAGCCCGACGAAGAGGATTTTGTATCAGAAGACACGGAGGATGAATTAGATGAAGGGATTATTAAATTGGAGTCCGATAAAAAGTTAGATAAGATTTAAGTTCTTATGTTATTTACTTACTATTTTATATTTAAATTTGAAATTTATATTTTTGTTTGTTACTTTTAAAAAAAATGTATAAAGTTCCTTTATATCTGTTTTAAATGTTTAGTAAATGTTATTTTTAATTGATTAAAAATTAAAATAAGAAAACGCATTTTTACGCATATGCCTCACCTAAACTCGCCTAGTCCATAGCTTGGCCTCCACGCATTACACCTTTTATAACACTGCTAATATGATATCATTCATAATTTTCTAAAACATTTTCCTTTAGTTCTCACCAAATCTCATTGCCATGACTAGCCACGCTTCGGTCAAGCCTTCTTAATTGTGAAAATACATAATTATTGAAATGGGCAAATCTATAACTAAAGAGAAAGTCCAGTAAAAGCAAACAACCAGTCAATCCTGAAGAATAAATATGTCCTAACATCCAGTCATTAGGATGACTGCCAGGATCTATGAGATGACAAATAAGCATTGTGATGTTCTTGTAGAAGATTCCAAGTTGTTAACTTGATTATGGAGCTAAACATTTTGGTTTGGTTAGATAAACTATAGAGTAACGGATGAATAAATCCTCCAAACATATATTTTTGCAAGACACCTCCAATGGAAAAACTGTTCAACGGCTCTCAATTATTTGAATAGCAAAACAACAACATATAGGATAGAAAGAGACCACTCGAGGGAAAAGAATAATTAAAAATAACAATACACATTACACAAGAAGTCACTCATGCAGACAACAAAACTTAAAAACGGTTAATTAGTAACTTAAAAGAATATTAAAAAGTATACAAGGCAAGGAGGAAGATATGTCATGAGAAACAAATAATGTTAGCTAAGCTTGATGTGTATCACATACATTACAAACTAAGTAGAGATTGGCAGAATAATGAACCTCAGATGTTCTTTATGTTTCAAAACAGGAGAATTGACAAAAGAAGCTTCATCTAGAGAAGGTTGAAATTAGACAGCTGGAGGAACTATCATCTGCCTTTACTCATGACAGCAAATACATGTGGAGATTCTAATAATGAACTTCCTCAATCCATATAAATGTAAACTATCGAATTGCATGGGGTTTCTGGTGATAGATGTGCATGCCTTCAACAATCCACCTCTAGTAGCCAAAGAGACACCTATTTATGGAGAACTGTTTCGTTAGATAAGATTTTTAACAAGGTTTTTTGTGTAAAAAATGGTGAAAAGGGGACAAAAGATACTCTCTGAATTAATCTATAGGTATATGCCAATATAGCAGTGACATACCATGAAGGAGAATGGTTGTTGTTACAAGAATCTGTTGCATCCTATGACGGTATATCCCCTTCAATGGCTCCCTGATCAGCCAACCCATGGTGCTAAGGATAAGTTAAATGAATCTTAGATGTAATATAGCGTCTAGCCTAGTTTGCAAATTAGACAAGCTCAGTGAACTTAGTAACAATAGAGGCCAAGTAATGTCTCTTTTTGGCAAACAATGACAGCCTTCTGGCCCTTCTCTATTTACATTTTTCTCTTTCATGACGCTAAAATGATGAAATCATAGTAAAGAAAAATAAATAAAGAATTAAGAAGGGGCGTTTTAACTTTACAATTCATATCCACATACGTATATGTTAGATTTCTTAGTTAAATATATAAACCCAACATCAATCTCACCCTTATTGACAAAACCCCAGTACATGTGGACCTATACCACCACAAGAATTTCTTGATTTATTTCTTCCATGGATTTGATATCAATCCATGTAACCTATGCTGGTTCATGGATTTCTGATGCTTGTTTTAGTTAAATTTTTACTAACCTAAAATGACAATTTATCAATATATTGATAGTTGAGTGACAAGCAGTTGTGCAAAAGGTCCAAGAAACTCCAATATATTACTTGTTTAAAGAATCTGAGGAGACAATTGTCTGACAAAATCTGAGTCTCGGAATTGATTCAAGTGTAAATGTTACAAAAGGAGGAAAGAAAGCCAGTGATATATAGACGATAGTAATTTTCAAATCTTCCTAATATCTAAAATCTTGTTATTTAGATCATTCTCATGAAATTAGAACTGATTACTGACCTCTCTAACAACTTGGAGGAACAAAAATTATTCAGTTTTTTAGGAACTCTTCTAGGAGATGTTATGTTGGATAGAATGAAATAGGAAAAAAGAACTAACGTTGTTAACCACAAATTGATTGGGAATTAGGCTACGTCATCATAAATAATGTTGGGCACAGTTCAAAAGGTATCAGAAGATGTTATCTTCTCTCAGACTGGATAATCATAATCATTATGTAGGTTCCGCTCCTTATCATCTGAAATGACAATATCAAATATTTTCCCGGTAGGATATTTTAAAATTTATAATTGTTATCACCTAGATCAATGGCCATGCCTTAATTACAGTCTAAAATGACACTATCAAATACTGTCGCCTAGGATACCATTGTTTATTATGTTTTAACTTACAATTTCTAATTGTTATGGGTACCGATTATGGTGTTTTTAATAGTCTCGATTTTGGATGTTTATGAGGGGTCCGGTTTCGAATGATTTCTAGTAATGATTTTTAAATCAGTCCTACCCATACTTGAAGAGTTTATAATCCAACGATTCTAAAAGTTTTTTAAAATAATAAAATTACATATATGTCCATATAAAAAAAAAAATAGGTATGCGTAAACAATATGGAGCAAATGTGTACGTCACTTAATGAAATTTTCAATTTATAATTTCTTGCATGAAATTTTTTTAACTTACAATATTTTACTCATAAGTAACTTTTTATCTATAAGTTATTATTTAACTTAAAAAATGAAATATTTATTTATAGTTAAATTTTAATTTACAAGTAACTTTTTTTACTTATAAGTAATTTTTTACATAGCCCCCATTTGACACCCATTAATTTCACATTCCCATTTTTTATTTCAACAACTCATTCTCCTAATAAAATAATATTACACACAAATCAAAAACTTTTCATCACCTTTCCACCACACATTCTTCCATCAATCACTATTCTAAAAATTGTTTTCAACCCAAACTTTTCATCACCTTTCCACCACACAATTGCTACATCCGTCCCATAAAGATAGGCCTGATTTCCTTTTTCGTCGGTCCCAAATTATATGTCACTTTCCTTATTAAAAGTGTGTGTGTGTGTGCGTGTGTGTTCTTCAATATGTCCATATTTAATGTACCTTGTTATCAATAAATACAAATTAATCATATTTAAATCATTATTTAATGCAGGTGTATATTAGGAAAAATGTAAGAAAAATTTATATTCCCAACCATATTAATCGCTCAGAAAATAGAAACAAGCTTATCTTTATGGGATGGAGGTAGTAACTTTTTATACTTTATAAGCGAATTTTTGTCTTATTAGTACTAT
>CAIGRO010288995.1:0-17087 GCA_903798355.1 Fraxinus baroniana
TACTTAACGGAATCCGTTAAAGTTAACGGTGAAAGATGTGGAACAAGAATTTTTGTTTAACTTCCGTTATGTAGCCACTTATTATATTTTCAAACATGCTATAAAAAAATAATAAATAAATAAATAAATGGCTACCTTAATTGCTATTTAATATCATCCTTAATTTTTACTTAATGAAATCCGTTAAAGTTAACGGTGAAAGATGTGGAACAAGAATTTTTGTTTAACTTCCGTTATATAGCCACTTATTATATTTTCAAACATGCTATAAAAAAATAAAAAATAAATAAATAAATGGCTACCTTAATTGCTATTTAATATCATCCTTAATTTTTACTTAATGAAATCCGTTAAAATTAACGGTGAAAGATGTGGAACAAGAATCTTTGTTTAACTTCCGTTATATAGCCACTTATTATATAGAAGAGATATAGATAAATGTCTTTTCTCGTAAAAAAATAAGTTCATTTGACCGTGCATGAGATGTGCCAATTGAAGTAAAGACATACATTTTGACACCATTTTTTTTTTTTTTTTAACATTATTAACAATGAAAAGTAACCCAAAATTTGGATTAAAAGCACCACTTTGCAATTTAAAATATATTCAATTAATAAAAAAAGAGAGACATATAATATAGTATTTTGTGATTAAATTGAATACCATAATATTGATAGAACATTTCGCACGTCTCTTTTCTATAATGTCCAATTTATTGGACATTGAAAGAGTGGCGAAAAATTTGTGTGAGAATATGAATCTTGCAAACATCACGAATAATCTTGATTCGTGAACCTAAAAAAATAAAATAAAAATTAACAGTACACTGTCATTAGACTCTACACTAATAAAGAAAAGAAATGCACATATGCAAGTTTCATACAAGTACATTATTTTTTCCTTTAAACAAAAGGGCCAATTTTTTCCCCTGATTCTTACTCACCGTGTAATAATCGATAATTCAGAAACGTCCGTAGATCTATCATCGTTATCTTTTATCGCCCTAATCATGAGCGCAACTTGGTTCATGCTAGGCCTAGCTTGCGGGGACTTATTGACACATTTAATAGCAACCTGTAATAGGTTAACCATCCTCTCCTCACTAGCTCCTTGGCCTATCAAGTTTCTATCGAATACTTCGACGGTCCATTCTTCACGAACCACGGCAAGAACCCAACTATCCAGGTCTAATCCATTGTTCAGGGCCATTTTTCCAGTAAGCATTTCGAGAAGGATCACCCCAAATGCATAAACATCTTCTTTGAATTTTTCTCCAGATGCTTGGAAACTATTGACACTTGCAACAATAGACCGGTCTTGATTGTCGACTACCATTAGTCCGTATTCACTTATCAATGGATCCATGTTCGTATTGAGCAAAATATTTGAGGATTTTAGGTTCCCGTGGGCTATTCCATCGTAGTATAGTTGATCGTGCATGAATACTAAGGCATCGGCTATAGTGGATGCAACAAGTATTCGGCTTTCCCAATCAAATGCCTGGTCAGACTGGTTTCCTGTAAGTTTTACACATGTAACAATGAGATAAAACCATCTTTAGATGAAAAAAAAATGGGGGAATTTTTTAAGTGGAAATACCTTGGATAAGCCTAAAAAGACTCCCATTTGGTTGATATTCATAGACCAGAAGCTTTTCCTGTCTTGAACTGTAGAAGGCAATAGCAGGCAATACATTAGGATGCTTCACTTGGTCAAGTCTTCGCATTCTCTGCTTAAAATCATGACTCGAAATCGTCCAGTCTTTAATCCTTTTCACAGCAAGAGTCATCTCCTGAGCTTCACACCTCACTTTGTACACACTACCGTGATTTCCTCTCCCAAGCAACTCAGCCGGAGCCTTGAGCAAATTCTCGAATCTTAGTCCATTCACCTCCGGACTTGTAAGAACGATAAGTGATGAAGAAACCATGGATTGATCAGCTGAAATAGTTGAGGTTCCTGTTTTACTTATCTCTCCGCCCTTCAACTCCACAGTCGAGAAGCTAGGCTTGATGATGCTATCATCAACTGCGGCTACTCTGTTGTCAGCTTCAAGTTTCTCATCATTTTTCTTGCCTCGTTTGTATAGCCAGATGAGGATGAGGAAAAGTACAGCTAACCCTATCAGAATATAGCCTGAATACATCAGAATCTGATTATTTGAAATGCCGTCTTTTGGTTTGTCTGGTGGTGCTGAGGGTTCCGACTCTGAGGCTAATGATGACCGACATTTGTCAGACAGGGGGGCTCCGCATAATTGAGGATTATTGAGGTAGCTACTAATGTCAAAATGAATCCCTCTATCAGGAATTTCTCCACTGAAATTATTGTTCGACACATTGAACAAGGACAATTCTGAATAATCAAAATTCGGTAATGCACCTGTAAATTGATTGTTTTGAGCCAGAAACGCTTCCAAATCAGATATCTCGGGCAGATCAGGCAAAGGGCCGGAGAATTTGTTCCGAGATATATCAAGGCTTCTGAGATTCTTCAACTGGGAAATTGAGTTCGGGAGGCTACCCGAGAACTGGTTCCCACCGATAAGCAACTGAGTTAGTTGGCTGCAGTTTGCAATTTCATCCAAGTTTTCACCATGAATACTGTTATCCTTGAGACTAAGGATCTGTAGGGATTCAGCCAAAGATTGCTCATTACAGAGAACGCGTGCATCCAAAAATCCCAAGAAGCCGAAGCCATCAAGGATGATATACTTTACTTTCGTCTGGTCACAAGTGATTCCTCTCCACTCATCCTTGCACGGGAGAGAGCTCGAACTCCAGCCCATATTGGGATCAGAGAAACCATTGTTGTTAGAAAGTTTCGACATAAACTCAACCAACACATTCCTAACTAGTTCTTCTTGAGAATTTGCCGTGTTTAGGAGAAGAAAAACTGGTACAAAGCATGTCCAAATTGGGATTTGCATCATACTAGGCTCTTGGCAAGCACAAGGAGGGAATTCCAATGTTGGAATTATCTGGTTAGTTATAAAGGGCGATTGGCGAAGTATACAATGAGTTATATTGTCTTCTTGTGTAATGGAATTATCTATGGATTGACAAAGTCAGGCAATAAGCACTAGAGAATTAGCTAATGTGCCGGCCATAGATAAATCTTATGCTGTTGTATATATTGTTGTGTCACTCTCAGTTGAATCATTCTTGAATTTTACACTGAAATATGTCAACCAACGTTGGGAATATTTACAACCGGCAAAAGAAGGATTTCTTTTGGAATATTGTGTGTTTTGTTGTTGCTGCAGTATCGACTTCGGGATTGTGATTAAGATTATTTTAAACTAAAATGTAAATCTAAAACATATGTATACGACAATTCTATATTTAAACATTTGAATTTTATGAAGTTGATAATGAGCTCATTAACCGCGTTGGCATCAATTGTAACCATGCCCCACAGGGTATCGGCCTAGCTCCGCCATTGCCTAAACTACATTTTGTTGGGAAATTAAACTAATATGACATCTAACAACAATGCAACGGAATAAACAACTTTCACTTTCTTGTCCAACCCAATAGTAGATAATCAAATAAATAAACGTGGTTCGACAATGTATCTACTTCCATGTCTGATGTAGAACAAATGATTGATTGAATTGAAGAAGAATTAGACCGAAAAAGAAAATTGGCAAAAGTACAAGTATTGCAATCAAGTTCCGATTTTGGCCACTAATACATATTGGAAAGAGAACGACGAGACAAGTAGAACGATGGATTTCGACTATTCGAGTTCTTTTAAGAATTGAAAATTTCTTTTTAAGTTTTAGTGTTATTTTTGTCATTTAATTTATTTCGAATCTTTTACAAATTTAGTTTATTTTAACTAGATTTTCATGTAAATCTTTATAAATAAAGGGTTAATTCATTGTTTTTTTTTTATCATCTTTCAAGAAATAAAATCTGCAGGTTTTTTTTTTTTTTTCATAATTTGATAGATTCCAAATTTCGTGTTCTTAAAGTTTTAGCTTGATTTTTTTTCGTGTTGCGTCAATGTCTGAAGAATTTGAACAACAATTCAACAAATAAGTATATAACACAGCTGAAATATTAACGAAGGAGAAGAATCTCGTTTGATTATTGACTGAAAGATAGAATGTATTTATACATGAATAGCTCTAATTCTTAACTAATGGCAGTTGGAGGAAATAACTAATCAATAACAACTTTATAAACTAACTGTAACTATTAATCTACCAACAAAACTAACATGACAATTATTTCTTCATCCTTCCCTCAAGTTGGAGCTTGGTGAAGATCACATAAGCCCAACTTGGACAGGAAAGTACAAAAAACAGGAGCAGGCTTATGCAATGGTATAAATTTATCAATCAATTTGGAATCCACACGCATATGATTCGATGCACCTATGTCTATAATCCAAGTACTAGGTTCAATAAAATCAAGTGCATTCATGATGTAGTTCAAGGCATAATGAGGAGGGGGTACCTGCTGAATCTGCCAATTGTACCAAATTGGTAAAGTTCCCTTCTGTAGCAGATCTTCCTTTCATATATTTTGTAATCTCCTGTTGAATCAAGTCCGCAGTGGATGGTGATAGATCATCGGTTCTTGGTTTAACGTATTCATCAGCAGAATCCAATGGAGTTTCAATCATATGTGCCATGTTCTTATTCAGCATCTTTCCTTTCTGTTCTGCCAGCTTCTTAAACCAATCAGGATATCCATGTAATTTGAAACATGTATCTGCACAATGTCCATCGGCATTGTAATAGTCACAGTGCTTATCGAATTTTTTTCCATCCTTCGTCTTAAAGTTGTTAAAATGGTTTTTGACTGTCTCATCCTTCTTGAAATTCTGTGACCTTATAAACATAGCATTTTGTCCAGCAACTTCAACATACGACATCTGGGCCTCTCTCTGTTTCTCCACCCTTAGAACCATGGAGTAAGCCTTGTTAACACTAGACAAAGGATCCATCAACAATATTTGGTTACGAATATTGTCAAACGAATTACTCAAACCCATGAGGAATTGCAACATATGATTTGACACGGTGATATTCGAGACGGACTTAGCTGCTCCACAGGTGCATTGAGGAATTGACATTAAGCATGTAATTCATCCCACAATTTCTTCAGTTTAGTGAAATATTGAACCACATATAATGTACCTTGGGTGATGGATCTGATTTCCCTTTGCAATTGATATAGTAAAGGACCATTTGATTTACCAAATCTCTCATCCAAGTCATTCCATCGCAGAGACAATATATAGGAAGGCATCAACAATGTCCTTAGAAATGGAATTCAATAACCAAGAGATAACCATATAATCTACTCTCAACCATTGATCAAAATCGGTGGAATCTTCTTTCAGCATTTTGCATTTCTCGTTTATAAATCCCAGTTTAACTTTTGCGCATAGGGCTATCTTCATAGATCGACTCCAGGATAGGTAATTGTTTCCTGTTAACGGTGTTGATACAAGTATCATTCCTGGGTGATCTGATCCCTGAAATACAGTGGATCACCATTGTTATACCTTCAAGCTTCCACTGTTTCTTCATCAACCATCATTTCAGCCAAGGAAAATTGTGACCGCAATTGCTAATCAGCTAGGAATCAACTGAAATCAAGCAATTCCTGGTGCTCTGATACTATGAAGAATTCGAACAACAATTTAGCATAGAAGTATATAACACAGCTGAAATATTAACGAAGGAGAAGAATCTCACTTGATTATTGAATGAAAAATAAATGTATTTATACATGAATAGCTCTAAGTCTTAACTAATGGCAGTTGGAGGAAATAACTAATCAGTAACTATTAATCTACCGACAAAACTAACGTGACAATTATTTCTTCAATGTCCAACTCCGAATAATCTTCCATTATAATAACAACAATGGACACACCATTTTCTGCCCTATGTAACACAAGAAGCTAACCAATACTATATCAAGAACACATAACTTGGCATAACAGAGATAGAAATTCACACAGTCTCTCCAATGACTAATCACTAACACAATTTTCACAAATGAATAGGACCGAGAACCAATCACATAAATTTGCCTCATGTATGCCCCCTTAAATAAAAAATTTCGTTGTTGGGAGGGAGCAAATTAAATATCAAGAAAAACAAAGCCTAAAAGTGTAAAATGAATCAAACTATAGGACTATACATGCAATTTATCCGGAAAAAAATAATCAAAATAGCGCTCCAAGTAACGGTCAACGCCGCATTTCTTTACAAGTAGACCAACCGACATCCAAATACCAAATATATATTGGCGGCAACGACGTAGTACTGCAACAAACAACTACCAAAACTAGAATCTTGATTGCTCCGAACAGAGCAAATCAGAGAAAATGGGTGTTCACGGCCTCTGGGAACTGCTAGCTCCGGTCGGCCGCCGTGTCTCCGTTGAAACCCTTGCCGGAAAGAAAGTCGCCATCGGTATCCCTCCCTCAAAACCCTAACCCTAACCCTTCAAACTCGTGTAATGCATGCAGTAAAATTAACGCTTAATATTCTGGTTTTTCTGTTGGAATTCTAGATGCTAGTATATGGATGATACAGTTTATGAAGGCAATGCGAGATGAGAAGGGAGAGATGGTCCGAAACGCTCATTTGTTGGGATTTTTTAGGCGCATTTGCAAGCTTCTCTACCTCCGAACCAAGCCTGTCTTCGTTTTCGACGGAGGCACACCGGCTCTCAAGCGCCGGACGATCATTGCACGCCGCCGCCAGCGCGAGAATGCCCAGGCTAAAATCCGAAAGACCGCCGAGAAATTGCTTCTCAATCATGTGAGTTTGGTGGAAATTTCTGGCTGCTTTTATTTGGTTTAAAGAATTTTTGATGAAATGTAGGTGAATTGGACGATCATCAGTTTAAAGTTGTAATCTTTTACTGAATTATTATTATTACTGAAGACCTCTACTTGGTTGAGCTGGATACCAGTATTCTTTCAGTGTCTCTGTTTTTGTATACTTTTCAGATTTAATTTGTTTTCCTTTTTTAGTTTTCGTTGAAATATAATGCTTGGTTTTGAAAGTTATATAGTATCTAATCAATGAGGACTCCTATTATACACATTTTTCAACAGTCTGTTTATGTTGTAGGGGGTATAATTTTTTTATGTATTCAATTTTTGTTGATAGATCAAGGCAATGAGGGTGAAAGAATTGGCTTTGGATCTTGAGAAGCAGAGACAGAACAATGATATCAAAGGAAAAAAGCCCATCCTGGACGAGACAGAGATGGAGCTGAACACAAAAGGAGGACATGATGTGGTTCCCGAAAGTTACAAACAAGAAGAATTGGATGAGATGTGAGTTCTACGCTGTATTATTTATTTTTTCTTCTTATTATTTTTGTGTTGATTAAAAATTCTGACTTCTGGTGACAAGTTAATTAAGGTTAGCAGCCTCCCTTGCGGCAGAGGAAGATGGTTTTCCTGCTGATGTTTCAACATCTGGCACAGGAATTCCAGATGAAGAGGATGATGAGAATGAAGACGAAGAAATGATACTGGTAAGGATTTCCTTTTTCTTTTGATGATTTGATAAGAGACCTCATAAATTACTGTTCATTAGTTCAGGCTTCAGGTCTCAAAGGACATAGTTATTTCACTATTGGAAGTCGTAGGTAGAGGACGCTAAGCCCCTGTTTGGACCCCATTTTCTCAAACTTATTTTTTCCTCGAACTCATTTTCTACCAGGACCTAAAACTTTTATCAACTTTTCAACTACATATTTCATCAACTTTTATCAAAATCTACTAAAAAATTGATTTTTAGCTAAACCAGGGGCTAAATTTTCCTTTTTCCTCAGTTTTTAATTCTCTTAACTACTTGCTTCCACCGTCTTTGTTGTGCAGCCAGAGATGCATGGGAAAATTGATCCTGCTGTCTTGGCTGCTTTGCCTCCATCCATGCAACTCGATCTTCTTGTTCAGGTAAGTGTGCCTTTCTCTCTATTTTTCTGCTCATCATGATGGCGAGGAAGGGTGGGTTTTCTGTTCGAGTTATAGAAATGAACATCGGGCGAGTAAATTCCAGTTGTTACTTCACCCGCTGATATCCTATTTGTAGATGAGAGAGAGACTGATGGCTGAGAACAGGCAGAAGTATCAAAAGGTCAAAAAGGTACGTTTTGAACACCCTTGTATGGATTTCCTAGAGAAAACAATTTTTTTGGTAGTATCACTCTTTTCTTCCAATACTTGATGCTATCACTTCCTCTGCGACGACACTGTTCACTGTTAGTAGGAATACTTCTATGTTTTCATTGCTCTAAATTAATTATCATTATTATTATGTATTAAGATTAAGAAAGATACTTGTTGCTCCACAGATTGTGCTTGATTTTTGTTTTTTGGTTCATAATTTAGGCCCCCCAAAGATTTTCAGAGCTACAGATACAGGCCTATCTTAAAACAGTTGCTTTCCGCCGTGAGATAGATGAGGTCCAGAAATCTGCTGCTGGGAGGGGAGTAGGTGGTGTGCAGACTTCGCGGATTGCATCTGAAGCCAATAGAGAG
Source organism: Fraxinus baroniana (assembly GCA_903798355.1). NCBI lineage: Eukaryota > Viridiplantae > Streptophyta > Magnoliopsida > Lamiales > Oleaceae > Fraxinus > Fraxinus baroniana. The sequence goes on from CAIGRO010288995.1 coordinate 8,530, forward strand.
TTTATCTTCTCATCATCATTCACAGGGAACAGAGAGTGAGTAATAAAATTTCTGTTGTTTCTTGCGTGATGAATAATTTTCTAGCACCGCTACAGATTTGGTGCAATCTTGATGGAATCTCATTGATTTTCCTTTGTGTGTTCCATCTTGTTTTCAACACTTCACTATTATTTGACAAATTATATGCTTGACTCAATCAGAGCCCTTGCATCTACTGGACCAGAGGGAATTAGCACAGAGCAAAGCCAACCACCACTGCCAGTAAATTCTTCTGCAAATGCTGTCAGTGAGATTACTGCAACCAAAACATCTGCTACTACTGGATCAACTGTGGATGAAACTGCAGAGGAATATCATGATGATGTAGAAACATATTTGGACGAGAGAGGTCGACTTCGAGTCAGCAGAGTGAGAGCACTGGGAATTCGCATGACTCGAGATTTGCAAAGGAATTTGGATTTGATGAAGGAGATAGAACAGGAGAAAGTAGATGCAAAACAAGTGCACGCTGAAACTGCCATCGGGAGAAATTTGGTTGATGTCCTAGGCGACTCTTCTAACAGAACCCAACTTCAAAAAGGTGCTGATAAGAACATTGATGCAACAAATGATGAAACTAGTGAGCCTGCAGTGAAAAGTGGAGCTTCTATTGAGATTTCTTTTGAGGATATTGGGGAACATGGATGTGTTGATGACGATGGTGATTTATTTACTCGTCTGGTGGGTGGAGACCCGGTAATGGGTTTCTCCATAGACAATTCTGTCTCAGTTGAACAATCGTTGTATTCTACCTCAGATTGTCAGATAGATGTAGGAGTAAACGAAGGTAGAGGTAATGTTCTTAGCAATGACATTAAAGTGGTAAATGAGCCATCACAGATGGAAGATGGTATGGGCGATGAGGACGAAGTGGAGTGGGAGGAAGGATCTCTAGATATTCCAGAGAAGGCTTCATCACGTCTAGATAAAAGTCAGAAAACTTTCACCAAAGGTTTTTTGGAAGAAGAAGCTGAATTTCAGGAAGCAATTAAACGAAGTCTTGAGGACATGGTGGATTCCAGAATTATTAATGAACCTTGTGAAGATCAGGAATCTAGAAGAGTCAGACGAATAGTAGGCGAGGACATTGATTGTGAACCTGTTCATGAAGATAAGAACAAGCCAGAGGTGGAAGCGCCATCAGATGGTATCCTACAGCCTCCTGGATCACCAGTTGTAATGAATACCTCAGGGATCAATTTCTCAAAGGCCAAGTCAATTATGTACATGGAAGTCGACCCTGGTGAAAGCAACCTAGAGACAAACTTTTTTACTCAAGGTACAGGTGGAAGTGAAGCTTTGCCTGGAGAAATACAGGTGGAATCAGATGCTTCACTTGAAGAGAAGAAGATGTGCAAGAATGAAAAACAGTTAACTACTTGTAACAAAGGTGCTGAGAAACAAATGGTGAATGAGCTATCGGATATCTGTAGCAGGGGTGTTGATCATAGTAGTCGTAATAGTAGCAGTGCTGCTGTTACTTCGTCCTTTGATAATCTACTGCCTAATAAATTGCCTGAATTTTGTTTTCCTGATGCTCAACATAGCGTGTTTCAAACAACATTGGATGAAAATTGTGACTCAACAGATCATGTAAAGGCTTCTGCTAAGGATTCAACAACTGACGGAGATGCTGCACGAAATTTGGTCTATGATAACTTTTCAGTGGAAAAGGAAGAACTTAAAATTAATTTTGCGTTTACGGATAAGGATGAGGAGGAGCATGAAGTTACAAAGGCACGTTTGGAGGAAGAACTGATGTTTTTAGGTAAGGAGCGTGAAGAACTAGGAAGTGAGCAACGGAAGCTTGAGAGAAATGCAGAATCTGTGAGCAGTGAAATGTTTGCTGAATGCCAGGTATGTTTCCTAAAGCCAGGTACTACTTTTTTGATTGAATTTTGGCTATGACACTGATGAATACCCTATTGAAGTAACTTCAGATCACTGTAACAGATAAAATGCATTAGGACTAGTGGGAGAAAGCATAAGCAAAGAGAAATGGGTGAAGGGAAGGGGACTGGCCTTGTAGTTGGATCTGAGAGTTTGTTCTAGAAAATCTAAGGGAATGTCTCTCTTAAGATTATGAAGTAGTTGATTAACGTAGAAGGTTGTAAAAATAGTGCCACAATGAAGATCTGCTTTTTGTCCTGAAGTTCTTATGTGTGTGTATCATAATTCCCTCTGGTTTTTGTGACAGACCTGTGAGTTACACATTTCCCTTTTCTTGGGTTGGTTAGAGTTTAAGAAGTGTTGTTTTCTTTCTTCTTGGTCTCCTTACAACTAGGAAAGTTTGATTTCAACTATAAAATTTACTTATCTTTATAATTATGGAATTAATCATGGATTTTTGTGCATGCTATAGTTTCTTTTTTAATCAGCATTACTGGTTACGCGGTCTTTATTATTCCACCAAACCTACAGTTATACGTTGGGTCATGCATTCAGGAAAATAGAACGTTACTTTGTGTTTGTCCCCACTATCAACAAGGTCTAGTGTATGAATCATTTTTGTGCATATGATCACTTCTATATTTATTCCTGGGTGGATATTACTGGTAATTACTTGTCTTTTTGTCCAACCGTCGCATTCACAAAACTAAAATATTTTGTGGTAATCAGGCAAATGCACAAACTCGTATGCTTCTCTCCCTATAACTTATTGTCTCTGGGAGTACTCTGGTTACAACATGGTTTTGAGGTTTTATATGTGGTTTTCAACTTCCTTACTTCATCACTAGCCTACTTTCCCTTGGGTTTATCAGTTTAATCTTTTTTGTTAAGAGTGCTGAATCTTATATCTGTATGTCGAGATAATATTTGTCTCTGGAACATCGATCTGGTTGTGAATTCAAAGAATTGAAAAACTGGAGAAAAGCAATGCGTATGGCCTTGAGGTTTCCATGTAACTCTATAGATGGGTTGCATGTGGGCGGAGATGTTTGCAAAACCTTTATCACTTTTGGTTAACATAACTGATTTTTGTGTCAGATGTGGTTCCTTGGTTTCATGGTCTACTTGGCACATTAAGATAGTTGGGGCATGTCACTTGAGATCTAAGGATACCTACTAATATACTTCCCTGAATGTTTTTTTTTTTTTTTTGTTTGATTATCTTTTTAGTAGTTTCATTACTCTCTCTCTCTCTCTCTCTCTCTCACACACACACACACACACACACACACACAAATAGATGTTATCCTCTCTTACTCGTGCTCTATTCTTTTGAGGGCAATTGTATTCCCAGTTATCATAATCCTATTTTTGCTATATATGTTCATCTAGTGTGAACTATGGGAACAGGTGATTAACAATGTCATTCTTTTATTAATTTTAGGAGTTGCTTCAGATGTTTGGTTTACCATATATTATTGCTCCAATGGAAGCTGAAGCTCAATGTGCATACATGGAACTTGCCAACCTTGTTGATGGTGTGGTTACTGATGACTCTGATGTGTTACTATTTGGAGCAAGAAGTGTGTACAAAAATATCTTTGATGATCGTAAATACGTGGAGACGTATTTTATGAAGGTATGAAACCTACTTGACTGCTGAGCTACTCTATACTAAGATTCCAGTTGTAGTAAAGTCTTATACGTAATTGTTTGAATCCAGCTTATAATGAATTTATAGTTGATCAATGGAAATTTATTGAAATGAGAATGATATGTTTTTTTTATAGTTTTCCCTCTATTTTTTGTAGCATGTTTAACTTTAAATAAAAATATGGAAGAAGCTCTAGTCATTTATTTAAGTAATATTGATCTTTTCTTTCTTTTATTATTTGTGGGTTTGATGCTATTCATATTGTTTTGCAGGACATTGAGAATGAGCTTGGGTTGGTTAGAGAAAAACTAATCCATATGGCCCTGCTTCTTGGGAGTGATTACACTGAAGGTGTGAGGTAAATATCAATCTGTGTGTCTCCATGTCCCCCTTGAATACATTTTACTTCTGTTCTTGAGACCTCTTCATCAGTATTTGAAGTGAGAACCCTTAGTGCATGATTCTTTGACTGGTACAGTGGCATTGGCATTGTTAATGCAATTGAGGTTGTAAATGCATTTCCGGAGAAAGACGGCCTTCATGAATTTCGGGAGTGGATTGAATCACCTGATCCAACCATTCTAGGAAAATTTGAAGTGAAAGAAGGGAGTCATTTAAACAATAGAGGGTCTAAAGATGGCGACTCAAGCAGTAATGCAGAAGGGATTTCTACTTCTGATCAAAATGGTCCACAATCTGTAGACGACACTCGAAAGATAAAGCAGATTTTCATGGATAAGCATGTAACATCTGTTATCCTTACTTTTCCATACAGATGCTACTTCATTATGCTGGCATGATTTCCAATTTTTTTGTTTTGTTTTGTTTTGTTTATTTTTTTGGTCAAGTTGGAAATCATCAACCTCTCTTTCTGTAGAGAAATGTGAGCAAAAACTGGCATATTCCTTCTTCCTTCCCAAGTGATGCTGTTATTTCAGCATACGCTTCTCCGCAAGTAGACAAGTCAACAGAGCCTTTCTCATGGGGAAAGCCAGATCTGTTTGTTCTTCGCAAGTAAGTTTGTTGAGATTGGTTTCCTTGTAAGGTTTTAAGTGGTTCTGGTCAGCATTGAAACGTTCTCATGTTTTGGCTCTAATATAGCTTAATTGTATAGTAAAATTACATGTCTATAAATGAAGACATTTCATTTTGCATATATTCCACATCCTGATATTGCTACAGAAATTGCACCTACTACAACATTTGCTCCTATTAGCGATCCTTTATAATTACAATAACATCTTATTGTCTAGAGCTCAAATTTCTTAACAAAAACATCATAGAATGATGGTATCTCAAAAGATAAAATCATTTTGCGAAATTGTTCTGCAAGAGAGAAAAGTAGTTGGTATTGGTTTTCTGAACTCTGCCTCTGAAGTGTACCTTTCCATGTATATGAGAGTTAAATAATTAGTTTCTACCTCAGGGTTGGGTACCTTTAAAAAATTTAAAAACACACGGGCTTTCTCATGACTTATGGTTGGATGCTGTTTTAAAGTGGTAGCAAGGGTTGTGCATGGCATTTTGTTCATGTAAGGTGGGTCAGCCAGCCACATTGGGTCTTGTTAATTGCCTGTTTCCGGAATATCTGTTCCTTTAAATGCAAATCAAATTACCTGCCTTTCTCAGTCTCCAATAGAACATGACAAGATATGTTTGCATGTAGATTATGTTTGGAGAAGTTTGGTTGGGGAGCTTCAAAAGCAGATGAGTTGCTGTTACCAGTTCTAAAGGAGTATAACAAACATGAGGTAGTTTTCTCCTCCTTTTTACTCTCCCTCCTCCCAAAAAAGATACGAAGAGAGATACAAATTGCAGACAGTTGGGAACTATATCGAGACACAATACCTGCCATGTTCCTAGTTCATTTCATTGCTTGTTTTTTCTTCCTCTGGAATAGATGTGTAAGTTTACATGGAGTGAGAGGACAGTGCTACTGCTACCCTGGAATTTAACCCTTGCATTTTTATTTCTTCATTCTACCTCTTGTTCACGAGGACCTGGTGGATTTCAGCTCATAAATCAGCTTAAGTTTATGTTTGGCTAGGTTTTAAGCTCTTATAAGCTAGTCAAGTATGATTTTTAACCAAACATTCCTTATGACCCACAACTTTTATCTACTTTTTAACTTTGGGACCCATTGCTTATAAGCACTTAAAAGCTTAGCCCAGCAAGCACTAATCTTGCGATCCTCCATTGAAGTTGGGATATTTTTTTTTTAGTTTATGGCTAATGTTGGAATTTGGAAAGTCAGGATGTCAAGAATATTCTTTTTGAACATTTGAAGAAAAGAAGCAAGTAGCTTGACTGAGTTAAATACGATCTTCTGATGAATTACACTTTAACCTGAGGCGATGGCTCCACTTTATTTTGACTTGAACCAAATTTATGATGTGGATACTTTGTTTTACCAATTTTTTTGTTTCTGTGTACTGTTTCTTCTGTCTTTTCAATTTTTTCACTTAAAAAAATGTAATTATAGTCAGAGACCGAGACCAAGAGAGCTATCACCGACGTAAACCTTTATCTTTATTCATTTGTGGTTTGATGTAGACACAACTGCGCTTGGAAGCATTTTACACATTCAATGAAAGATTTGCTAAGATTCGAAGTAGGAGGATAAAAAAAGCTGTCCAAGGAATAGCGGGGAATAAATCTTCGGGGTTGATGGATGACACAATGCAGCAAAAATCTAGAAGTGGAAAGAAGAAAAAAGTGAACGACGCTGATGAAGAGGCAAACATATCAGGAGAAGGTTCGACTGGACTAGAGAAAGTCGATATTGGGAATCAGGTCGACAGCATAGAGAAAATAACTGGTAAGCAGTCAAAAGGAAGACAAACAAAGGAAAAGAGTAGGACTATTAAAGAATCATATGGACGAGGACGAGGAAACGGGAGAGGGAGGAGGAAAAATAATTTTTGTTCTGGAGAGATTGAAACTAGCTCTGATGATCAAAATGTTAGTGAGAAGGAGCAAGACTTGCAGTTCGGGAAATCAGAAGAGTCCCATCAAGTTCGTAGGGTAAGTTCACTTTCATACATCAGCATCTCTGTAAAATAGATATGTGCATATAGCATAGTAAGATTTGATTGGGTAGTCAAATTGGAATTTGAACTGAAACTGTTCTGATCTTGTATTCAGTTTCTTGATTACAAAACAAAAAGTGTGGAGTTGGTAGGATAAACTTGGCGCTTATCATTGTTACCTTGTGGAAACCGGTATGTTGTGTGGCCAAAACCCTCAAAAAAAGGACAGATGGAAAATAAGGAATGGAAATAATCCATAGAAATTACGCCCTTTAACTCATGCCGTGTGTTTAAATATTTTTGTACTTGTTCCTTTAATCATTTCCAATGCTCTTATGTATTTTTCAGTCAGAGCGCCCTCGGAAGGTAGTCAGTTACACTGTTTCTGATGAATTTCATGATCCTGACATAGAAGGTCAGGAGGGTGAAAAATGTGATGAAGATTCAATAGCCAAGGAGTCGTTCGTTGATCAAGCAGATATTGTTCCGACCAAGAGCAACGCGAATGAAGTTGGAGGCCTTGAAGTGGGAGGTGGATTTTGTGTGGATGAGATGGAGCATGAAAATAGCATGGATAAAATAAATGTGCGTCAAAATGATGTTCCTTCCATCAAGACACAATCGTCCAATGAATATCTGAAATTTGGCGGTGGATTTTGTTTGGACGAGGAAGGTGAAGAAATGGAGGGTGTTGAGCCTGCATCGAGCCCTATGAGAGCAACAATCACTGTGAACGATGATCCCTTTGATATGTTAGATGATGCGCAAGAAAATCATCAAATTGATGAGTCAATTTCTACCCCAACAAGAACATCAGATGGAGTCGAGTGTGGAAGTACTGGTGCTACTAATACTGAGCCGAATATGAATGATGCAATACGAAGTGACTGTTCCAAGGCATCGACTTTGCTCAATGATACCGAGGATGACGAGACTAGGAATGGTCCCTCAAGATCTCTTCGAGCAATGCCAAATTTGAGAAGAAAAAGGAGGAAAATTTGAAATTGTAAATTTTTCAGAGAAGTTGGCAGCTGTAGTTCATCTCTTACAGCAATTGATGCATTAGTTTTCAGCAGCATTTTTGAAGGTTTTGCATTGCATGGATAAAAAAGGGAAAAATATAATATGCTGAATTTCTGTAAATGCTTTTGTTTGATTTAATGCATTTTTAGTTTACTTTAGCTGTCATATGATGGTTGGTAATTATTTTGACCCCACAGTTTTTATTTAGGACAATTTATTCACTCTGAAGTGTTTACTTACTGGCGAAATATAAAAAATTAAAAACTGAAACGCAAACCAAAGGGGGTTTAATTTTCTTGATCGTGAAGTGTTTGTTACAGTCAAAAAGATAATTGTTATGCTTTTCTTTCCCTTTTGGTCTGATCATTAAATATAGTCGATTATTTTCAAACATACTTCGTTATAGCTTAAATAAATCTGCAAGCAAACGCAATTGATTTAAAAATTAAAGCTTTTATGGCACTCAATTGCTTTCTGATTCTTCTTTCCATTGATGGAAGTTGGAATAATTCATCAAATAATTCATGGCACTCAATTGCTTTCTGATTCTTCTTTCCATTGATGGAAGTTGGAATAATTCATCAAATAATTCTCCACTACCAATTTTATAACACAAGTGAGAGAATTGTTGCATAATTCTCCCACTATTTATTTAAATTTTTTTTTTCTGAAGTTTAAAATAATACAAAAAAACGTTATTTAGTTTAAGCTTTACTTAATTACCTAGAATAAATTTGTTAATATATAATTTTTTTTTTATTTTTTAAATTAAGCCAAAACATGCACTCACCAGGATATTTTCCCAAGATGCCTTATCGTGCAATGTTTATAATCCGTTTAAACCTTTGACTTCAATTATGCAAATCAAGATTATTTTTTAAATTAAGAATTAAAATTTATTAATTTAGCCATGGTAGTCACGA
>CAIGRO010289009.1:0-13352 GCA_903798355.1 Fraxinus baroniana
CATGCCGGAAAATGCATTAAACATATTAAAGTGTTTACAACCTAAATCGATTGGGTCTAGGGCATAACACTTACAATTGCAACCCAAACAATAGGCAAATTTTGGATTTTATCAATGATATTTGCTCTGCATTACTAAACCAGTTCTTGTCATTTTTTTAGTTTCACTTTAATTTCAGACTCATTTAAACCATCTCCGTTTTTACTAGGTGGAATGCAATTTCTTATTTTATCCTTCCTTTTCCGGATAATTGAAAGATTACGTTTCACATTTACTGTAATTGACAGATTATTTACATAGTTTTTTCAACAGCATTCTGATGAATTGCTTTTTGATTCTATAGTTTAATATTGATAGAAGAGCTTTTGTTTATAATTTTTACCTATGTTTTATATTTATTGTGATTTAGGGGGTGAAGGTCTAACTTGAAGTTTGAAAAATCAGAAAAAAGTGCAAAAGAATGAGCGAAATTGTGGAGGGAACTGATCGTCCTTCTACATCTTCAATAACGTCCTTGGAATCAATAAAGACCAGTGGTAATGCTGCTTTCGATGCCAGTCAAATTGCAGAAGTGAAAGCATGGCTCATTTCCCAATTTGATGCAGCTGGGAAAGATCTACCTGATTTCGAGTACACCTCACGGAGCATTGCTCATTTACACAAGATTGTTGCTCTCTCCCAAGCCAAAACCCAGGCTGCCACTATAGTCGCAAATGACTTTCGTCAAAAAGCCACAGAGTATCGCTCCCAAGGTCCTACTGTCTGCTCTAATATTAAAAAAATACACGTATCTAGATTATTGTCTTTCTCATATGGTTTCATTTGCATTAAGTCATTCTCATTCTCATGTTCACATTTTGTTCTCATAAGCCAAAACTGATGTTTATCATAAATCCATTTGGATTTTGTATTGGGGTGTTCACAATATTTTGTTATTAATAGCTGCGAGGATAAGAGAGATATTGGAACATGTGGGGTTGGTGCAAGATAGTTTACCGTCAAATGTGGTCTCATCTGCACAAGTTCTTGCCAATGTGGCAAATCTATTGAATATTAGAGATACTGAGCTAAGCAGGTGAGTTTTATCCTTGTATTTTAGACTACAATTATTTAGGTTTCTATGGGCTTATGGGAAAAAAATGTTCTAGTTTTCTTGTAGCAATGGCTGATTTGTCTCTGAGAAAAACTGCAGTAGAAGAGAAGAGGGCTAAAGTGCAAAAGGAGTCCAAAGAACTTCTTGATTATACTCGAAAGGCAATAGCAAGACTGACCTATTTGAAACGGTGAAATCCATGATTTCTCTTTCTATAAAGAGAATTTATGTTCTCCATTATAGCTAAGATATATTATGCCCCTGTTTTGTACAAATTAAAATCTGATTTTAATTTGAAGTCAAAGTCAACAATTAATTTTAACCACACATTTCATGTAACTCACAATTTTTCAACTCCACATTCAATCAATTTATATCAGACTATACTAAAAATTTGATTTTAATCTACAACAATCAGGGGTTGGATGGATGCTAACTTCATGATTTGGCTTCCAAATTTCTACTCGTCCTCTTAATTATTTATACTTTCTTGGCAGAGCACTTGCACAATTGGAAGATGATGTACCTCCTTGTGAAGCTCAAATGGAGCACTGGAAAACCAACTTGGTCATCATGGATTCAAAAGAAAGACAATATCTGCAACAGTACTCTAATTATAAGGTATCTTGTTGTGATCTTCTTGTTGTCAACCATCAGAATTCTAATTTCTTCCATTTCGGTTTAATGTGTTCACTGGGAAGAGAAGTTTGTGAAAAATTCTTTGATGAGTAAAAGATTTGATAATATATTAGTTGGCACGTCAGTGCACAGATATGTAATTATTAATGTATTTTTAACAGTATCTAAATAAATACATCAAATAGATTTAGTTTTGCATACTGCATTGTTGTAATTCTTTTGTACGCTAATTGTTACAACTGGTGGACACAGGCCATGCTCAATCGTGTAGGATACAGCCCTGAGATAAGTCACGGAGTTTTGGTAGAAATGGCAGAGCATAGGAAGGATCTGGAAAAGAAAACAAAACCGATTCTCGACACCCTTAGAAGCTACCAAGATTTGCCCCCTGTAGCGTCCACTTCTTGCTAACAATCTGCCATTTTTTGCTCCTCCTCAGTTCTTGTCGGGAGAAAAACTGAATTTGGGTCTCATTTTTTTACAGGATAAAGCTTTGGCGGCATTGGCAATTGAGGACAAGAAAAGGCAGTATGCTGCTGCTGAGAAATACCTTGAAGATGTTTTGCAGTCTGCTCTTGATTCGAACAATTGATGTATTGACACCTTCCGGTCTTCTGCTCTACATTCTGTATAACTGGGTACGAGTTCTCATTCGAGATTATCTCGTTGATTATCGCACCTGTGAAAACCGCTTGTTGCAAATGATGTTTGTACGAATTTGTGTATTTTTCGTTTAAATATTGTGTGAAGTATATCAGAACTGTAAGCCAATGGATATGTTAGTTTATCATACTAAGAGCCTGTTTGGTAGAGTACAAAAGCTGATTAAAATTGAAAATATAGTCGTTATTGAGTTTTATTTGTCTAATGAAAGTCAACAATAATGGCTAGATTTTCAATTTTAATCTCTACTAAACACACTATAAATTAAATGTTTCTGTGTAAGCTTATTATTATGTGGTAATTACATCAAACCAAGATTTTTAAGATTCAATTTCAAAATCAGATATAAAGTTTGTTTATACAAAATCAGATTTTAATTTTTTTTTTTTCAAATATTTAATATTATTAATTCAACCAAAATTCATCACAAACACTACCTACTCTCATTTATCTCTTTGCATCTCTCAATACCCATCTCTTTCTCTCTCACATGGCAACTAGTGTCCTCTCTCCACCTATTCCATCTTCTCTTTTTACCTCCACTGGTGATGTTGGATGCTTTGGGGGTGAGGATTGGCGGTGTAAGAGAGCGATGTAGCTACAAGAGACCAACGTCTAGCGAAACGATCGATGCCGCTGTCGACTTTGAGCTTTGCCGTGCTGTTGAAAGAGGAGCTTTGTCGTTGCAAGAGATCGATGCTATGAAAAAGAGGAGCGATGATGGGGGTGGTGGGTTTGGGTACCGGTGATGGCATCGTCGCTTCGCAGCGATGACAATCAATTCTTCTAGTCGATGGGGCCGATCGTCGCGACCGTCGCAAAAATTATGTTTTTGTTTCTCTCTCTCTTTCTCTCTCTTTTTTTTTTTGGATAGTGGAGGGTGGAGTTGGATGTTGATTTGTAGTGTATTGAAAGTGTAGATGGCAGTGGCGGGTTTAGGGATTTTGTTGGTGGTTGTGGTGTGGTGTGGTGGAAGAAATGGTAGATTTTAGTGGGCATTGGCGGTGGTTACTTTGTGCATGCAGTGGTGGCTGTTGGTGCATGCGGTTATTGTGCAGTTATGGTCGGAGCCGGGTGATTGTAGGATGAAATCAATGATGATGTGTGTGGTGATGGTGATGGTGGTGGTGGTGGTGGTAGCATTGGCAATAAAGGTGTGGTGGTGCAGACATTTTGGTTTCTATTTCTATTTGTGAGTTTCAGATTGTGAGGTGGTGGTTGTGGTGTGGTGATGTCAACTTTTTGGGCCCTTTTATTTCTGTTCTTGAATTTCAGATTGTGAGGCGGCGACGACGGTGGTGGTTGTGATGTTGACTACAATGGTTGTAGTGGTGGTGGTCGTGGCAATGGTGTAGTGACTGTGGGTAAGATGGCTTGGTGGTGGGTGACCAATTATTATTATTATTTATTTTTTAGTGGTGACCAATAAATAATATGTAACCAATGTGTTTGATATTTTGTGACCACTAAATAACATGTGATTTAAAAATTTGAGTCGTGACTTATAAAATTTGTGATTTATGATCGATAAATAAATTGTGACCTATAATTTTTTTTTTGATTTGTGACCGATGAATAAATTGTAACATATAATTTTTTTTGATTAGTGATTGAAATAATTTGTGATCTATAAAATTTCTGATTCGTAATCAAGAAATAATTTGTGAGCAATTAATTAGATAATTTGTGACCAAATAATAATACGTTACTTCGAAATTTGAGTTGTGACTTATAAAATTGATAATTTGTGTGACCTATAAATTTTTTGATTTGTGATTGAGAATTGTGTCAATTAATTCAAGAATTTGTGACTAAATTGTATAGAATTGTGGCTTTAATATATTTAATTGTAACTTATACTTTTTTTTGATGTGTAACTGATGAATAAATTAAGACCTATAATTTTTTTGATTTGTAACCTTGAAATAATTTGTGGCCTATAAAATTTCTAATTCGTGACCAAGAAATAATATGTGACCAATTAATTCGATAACTCATGACCAATAGTATAGAATTGTGACCTTAATATATTAAATTAAAAAAATATATTTTTAATTAATTATTTCATAGATAAAATTTAATTAATATATGATTTTAAAATAATAAAAACTTGTTTCTTAATCTTGAAATGGGTCAAACTTAATTTCTTAGATTTGAAATTTTCATTATTATTATTACCTATTCAAATACACGAAATTGCTTGTTATTATCAGTGAATTTTCTTGAACAAGCATATGATTAAATATCGTGAATAGTTAATTGATCAGGAACAGTAATTTGCCACCCTTGTCTTACTTTACTCTTTGATAACTTTGGTGTTGTAAATGAAGTCATTTGGGCGAGGCATTTGAGCAAACTTCTTGAGGGCATGGTTTGTATCTTCAGATTCTTAGCATTCAAAATATGAATTCGAATACTCATTACAATTGTTTCACTTAATCATTAGATTAACATTTGTAATAACACTATTTTGATAGGATATGAAGTATAATAATACAAACATTGATTAATGCAAGAGATAATTGCAACTGCGGTTCAAAACCTTTCAATTTTTTTGTAAACTTTACCCATACTTTTCATTGTGCCATCCATAGTCTCAAACCTTTCGTTTCATTGCAGCACAAGGACATATGAATTGTGGCAAGCGCAAACATTACGAGTTAGGGGCACAATCAAACTTACAAAGAATTTGTGAAAAAATAAAGCATTCGATATCTTACTATAATTATTTTTTATGCATTCTTATACTTTGATAACGTTCCATAATTACATTATTTTCAATATTATCAAACACATTCTTCTCAATATATGCAATCAAACTATCATTCAGCCACTGATCTCTAATTCGATTGCGTGGTCATCACAGAAAATGCTCTCTCAACTATAGCAGTAGCCATTGGAAGAACTACGCGTCTAATTATGCCGCCTAATCCCCCCCCCCCCCTTTTTGTAATTTTTTTTATGATATATTAAAAATATATTTAATACCTTAAAATTAATTAAAATAATATTAGAAGTACGAAACACATTATGACGCCTATTCTCCGCATTGACACGCTTAAACTTGTAATTCTTGATTTTCGACCTCAATACATCGCAACGCATTACACATTTTAGAACACTGGATATACGTCATGTTTATTTTTCGCAACCAATTTCTATGCAAGATCATCAGGGCCATGTAATCATCCAAAATCTTCGTTAGTGCGCATGATATATATATATATATATATATATCAAGTTGATAATGAAGTTTCGAAATATCTAATACGTCAATATCTGCCGATAATACTCACATAATCGAATTACTTTGTTCTTTTCAAAAGCAGCAAATAAATTACTCGTACACAAACATGCGACACTAAGGATCATGTCATTATTTACTTCAGAAAATCGATCATTCAACTTTTGAATTTTCACATCAATGATGACAAAACATTTCCTCACAAAAGAAATGCAAATTTGTCATCTTATCACACCGTGAACGACCTAGAGTTAAAGTTATAAACATATCATCCATATTGTGTACATTGATCTTGTGTGCTTTACTGAATGAACAAACATTCCAATAAAAGAATCTCATCCATCATCCCTCATGGTTTGGAACTGTACTTTACGTAATGTCACCAATCTTATGGCATCGACAATATCTTGTTCTTTTCTTTGTAATACTTTCGACAATTCATTTGAAATCCCTAAGATCTTTTTCATAAGATGTAGATTAAATACAAATTCAAATTTTAACATCGACTCCAAAAAAATACATGCATCACCTCTTGTTTCGAAATTTGTAGTATCAGTAGAAATCATCTCAACAACATCAAGTGTGGTTGAAAACATGACAATCAAGTTAATTGAACAACTGCAGTGAGAGCCCCAATGTGTATCATCGAAACGTTTAAGAGTAGTTTCTTGATTGAGACCCGGTCAGCTTGATATTTCACCAACATTGAGTGCTTCAAGAATTTTGAGTCTTTGTTTCTCTCGTATAAGATCACAACGTCTAGTCGATCCTCCAACAACATTCACCAATTTGTGTATGAATCTTCAGATTCATCATGTCCACAAAAGGACATTCCTTGTCGTAAAAGAAATTGAACACAATCAATAGATGCATTCATACGTATTCGATACTCATTTCGAGCTTGATGTGATTGCTTAAAGATACAAAATTGAACGCTTTGTTCTTGATTTTTGAATGATTCATACTTGATCCGAGCCTGATTGTGTGTACTACTTGAAAACCCAACGCTTTTTCAAATATTTTCTTTCCTTTCCAATTTGAGAACCCTCCGTTAACAAACGAATCACCACTTGAACTGAAAAACCTGCAATGGAAGCAAAATACACCACCTTTTGCTATATTGTATTCCAACCAACTAGGATGCTCATTATATCATGAAACACAAAATCGCCTATATTTGTTACCCATTCTTGGAGGTGGAAACTCAAGATTACAAGGTTGATAAGGACCCCTTTGCACATATGCTCTTCGAATCTCATCTCGAACATTAACGTCATAATTTTGTATTGAAATTATCAATCCAAGATCCGAAGAAAGCTGTGCAACATCAACATCCCCAATATCTCCAAGATTATGTTCATGAGTTTCATCCCCAACATCCATATCATCATCAATTTCGTCATTTCTACTTTTCCTTTTAATTATTTATACTTCTTGCCAAAGCACTTGCTCAATTGGAAGATGATGTATCTCCTTGTGAGGCTCAAATGGAGCATTAGAAAACCAACTTGGCCATTATGGATTCAAAAAAAAAAAAAAAAGATAGTATTTGCAACAGTACTCTAATTATAAAGTAGAACTTGCTAAGAGCTCTTCTTGTCATTTGTTAGAGTTCTGACTTCCTCCATTTTGGTTTAATGTGTTCACTGGGAAGAGAAGTGATAAATATAGTTTTCACACTTATTCGAGATCCTAAATGATAATATTTTACAGTTCTTTGGATAAAATACTACCTAACTTGTGTTGTATTTGTATTTTGCAGGTAAAACTCGATATTTGATGAAGAATAGGAGAAAATAATGCAAAAATAGTGAAAAATGGCGAAATCCAAAAGTTGAAGACTAAATAGCAAACAATCCATAGATGAGACGGGCAATGAAATGAAGATCGAAAATACTAAGCATTTAATTAGATACAATGAAATGATAAATGAACAAGACTGCGAGAGAGAAGTGCTGAAATGAAGCAAACCCAAAGTTCGAGGTGCAACTACTAAAAGTTGAGTCGAACCTCACAATGAAGATTTGATAGTGTTAGGAGTCAATTGGGTAAGGAAAGAAGTCAAAGGGATGAAGCATAGTGAAAGTATCATCACACATCAAAACAAAAAATAAAGAAAAAAATTCCAAAAATAGTTTATTTTTGTGTGATGGTAATGAAAAATATGTTGAATTATGAATTGATATATGAATGGTGAATATGTTACATGTTTAGGTTAGTTTCTACCTTTTCATGTGAAGTTTGATATATATTGAGTACATGAATTAACTTAAGATTTATGTAGGTATGGGTTGATTTCATAATTGAATATGTTAAAATAATGGACCATAGATGCTAAATCCAAAATCACTAAATTTTACATCATTCGACCAAATTTAGAATAGTTTGAGGAGGTTTTACTGTTGTAGGAAGATGTTGAGATAAATGAGGATTCCATGTGTGAAATCAAAAATCTTGTTTGGATTGTCTAAGGTCAATACGATGTACTTGGGGGTGAAAATATCAAGTTAGAGGTTGGTTTAATTGGATTGATGTTTAATGACGGACATTGCACTAATAAATGCATAAAAATACATTTTATTTGAAAATATCTCTCCGTGACTTTTATGACTCGAGTTATTAAACCTGTAAGGGTGTTAAAACCTGTTGTACTAAAGTCATCTGATTTGAGAGTCATCTGTCTAAAGCTTACTAAATGGGTCATTTAGAAAACTTAAGGGAGATAATGATGCAAATAAAGAAAAAAAAAATTGTTGAAATAAAAATTGAGAAAAAAAAAATAGAAAAAGAAAGTGCATAAAATAGAAGAAGCAACAAATACCTTAATTAAGTCTCAAATATTTGTTTAGGAAAATTTGAATTTTGATAAAGGATTTTTAGCCTAGTTGAGTTCTGGAGATTGAAGTAATCAAACTATGGAGAATCTTTATTTATTGATATATCGACTTGCAATTAGCGAGATTTACTTAAACTAGAAAAGAGTGAAAATAATAAGTTTGAGGTGATATGAATCTTACGAGTGATGAAATAATATATTTGACCATTGAGGTTCAAGAATTGCAACAACTTATGAATTCACAGTGCGATGCTTAATTCTAAACACACACATAGATTTTAAATTCTGTATTGTGATTTTAAAACTGTGCATAGATTTGATATTATGATTTCAATCCTAAGATAAAAGGTCAGGATAGCTAGCTATATCCTTTTGCATTACTTGATTGATTGGCTACCAATTGGTAATTAGCACTGTTTGTTAGGTTTTGGTTTTGTTTGAGGACAAACACAGATTCAAAATTGGGGGTTTGATAAGTGTAGTTTCTACACTTATTCGAGATCCTGAATGATGATATTTTTGCTGTTCTTTTGGATAAAATACTACCTAACTTGTGTTGTGTTGCATTTTGTAGATAAAAATCGATATTTGATGAAGAATTGAAGAAAATAATGAAAAGGGGCGAAATCCAAAAGTCAAGAACTAAATTGCAAACAATCTATCAATGAGACGGGCACCGAAATGAAGATCGAAGATACCAAGCATTTAATTGCATATAATTGGAAGATAAATGAATAAGATTGCAAGAGAAAATGGTTGGAAAGAAGCAACCCAAAGTTTGAGGACTAAAGTGCAACCACTAAAGAGTTGCTTCAAACCTCACAATGAATATTTGAAAGTGCTAGGGGTAAATTGGATGAGGAAAAAAGTCAAAGGAAAGAAGTATAGTCAAAGTATTATTACACATCAACTTTCAACTTAAAAAGTTGTGCTTCAAATTGTTAACCTCATATTGAGACCCAATTTTGGCATAGAAAGCTTTCGAATTGCAAAAATGATATTGCTATAAGAGTTATATTCCCCCGAGTTAGCTTTTTAATTCACTTCGTATTACCTCAATCGAATATCGTGAGAGAATGTTATGACAAAAATACTGAAAATCGTCCAATTGTCAAAAATAATGCGAGGTACGCGCTCTTGTATGTAGGAGAAGCGTGCATCCCAACCAAAAATGGGGTGCCTAAGAGGTACCAAATCAGCCAGGCACGTGCCTTAGATATGCCTAGGCGCGCACCTCTGTACAAAAAGGAAAAAAGTTCGATTTTCCTTATCTCCGTTTTTATAAGAATTCAATGCAATTTCTTGACATCTTTTAAATACCAAACTTGACCAGAACGTAGGGGAGGGCCATTCAGCCTAAATCTTATCATATTTTGGAGGCAAATAGCAAGTCTATACATCAATTTAAGGAGAATCATATAAGGATTTTGAAGATTCATAGCAGAATATTGAAAATTTTTCATCCGGATTCAAGATTCACATCAAGAATGGGGAAAGTTTCCAATTCTTCATTATTTCTTCTTTTCGGGTGATGAGTTTCCAATTGTTCCTTTGTAATTTAATTTTAAATATGTTAGGCTGATTTTTCTTTGTAGTGGATGAATGATGAATCATATTGTTTGTTTATTTTAATTCAAGATGATTAGTTTAGTATATCTTGATTGGTTTTGCATTTTCATTGAACTATTTGATTGCTTGATCACCAACTAGATAGTAAGTTACTTGTTATAGTGTAAGAATACTCATAATAAGTTTAGAACATGACAAAATCAACACGTTGACAATAGGTATTAGGAATAATATCTAAGGCATGTGCAATCATGTGTGATAAATCATGTGAATAAATGCATGTTTTTTTATATGAATTCAAACTATGAATATGATTGGGTCGTGTTAAATATATATTTAATATATCTTGAAAAAGAATATTGAATAACAACTGATTATCGTTTGTCTTTAATGCATGAATTTACTAGATTACTAATTAAGAATTGAATTAAATGGCAATATGAGATTCATAATTCCAATACAAACATTTACATATTAAATAAATACTTTATTTGCTTTGTTAGTTTATGATTAATATAGAAAACATAAAAACCATCTCTTTTAATATCACCATATTTCAAATTTAATAGTAACTATTGAATTACAAATTAGACCTTATTTCTCGTAGAACGATACTCTTAACTCACAAATCTTATTAATCGTATCGTGGAATGACATGGTACAAAGATTTACCATGAAATTCTTCTTGCCATCTTGAGTCTACTAAATTAGAAACGAAGTATATATTTTCAGACAGAGGAACTTTGAGCATATCTAGAAGCATGATATAGGTTCAAGAGCGCATTTAGGAAATGTCCAAATCTTGACATTCCTAAATTTGCACAAATGTATCTCCTCTACAATGATCTGCACTCTGAATTCCGTATTATTGTAGATGCTTTTGCAGGTGGATCATTTTGACGATGTATATAATCTATTTGAGAGGTGCTAAGAATCAGGCAAACTGGCTAATAGACAGGGAAGCTCCGAGGAAGGCAGCTGGGATGCATAATGTGGACGCAATGACAGCATTAGCAGCACAGATAGAAGTAATAACAAATAAACTTGATACTTTAACTCAATCTGTGCACATGATACAACATCTAGCTTCGGTTTGCATAGGTTGTGGGGGCATATCACATCACTATAAGCTGCCATTCGGCTTCCATTCACATGGGCCAGCCATCAGTGGTAATTTATGCACAGAACTATCAGAGGTAAAATGGACCCTACCTACACAACTTCCATCCGAGTTTGAACAAGTATCCCAACTATATGTGGATGGATAATTCAGATCAAGTAAATGAGATGAGGGACAATCCACCAGTAATTTAGTAATAACAATAAAAGAGGCAATCCTTAAAGGATCTACTTGTTAAGTACATCACCAAGACTGATATGTTGACCATGGTTGATTTCGAGGTTTGATTATAACAAACAAATTATTCTTATCTTTAACATTTATATTCGAGTCTTCATTGTTACATGTTATGAACTTGATGAAAAACAAGCATTCACAAATCAAGCTTGCAAATTGAGCACTCGCGTCAAGACAATTGGAGACAAACCAAGTGTTACACCTCATCCATTTATAGTCAAAGTCGAAGTCAAATAAGAATTACATTGAATAAATGATTTTTATGGGGTCTAATTGGTAGTTACTAATACTTGAATGGCTAGAGATAATATATAAAGAAATCTAGGGAGTTAGTTTACATTATTAGAAATGAAAGGACTAAATATGACTTTGTATGAAGATGGGGATTTGCCCTTGCAATTTCCCTATAGTTATCCATTTAACCCTTGACTTTATCTATCCAAATTGCTCATTTCTTTGGAGGGAAGCAAGAAACAGAGACTAAACTAAAGAGAGAAAAAAAAAAAGGTGAAAGGAAAGAAAGAGAAAAAAGAACGTAGAAGAAGAAGAAGAAAAAGAAAAAGGAGGAAGATAAGCTAGTCTCTTCAATTTCTTCTCAATTCTTAAAGGTAAGCATAAATTTTATTTATTGAAGAATGATACTAGATTTTAGGATTCATGGAAATTTTCCCTAAATTCGAAATTTAACAAGAAGTAGGAGTTATTGAAACATATTTTAGATATTAAACAAGAATATATATATATATATATATATATATATTACTTGAAAATGGGTCTGTGAAATAAAAACATATTGTTTGATTTTCTTTTGAGTTTATGATGCTAAATACTTAAATTAAGGTTTGAGGTTGTAATTTTCCATTTTTAAGCAATTTTTGAACAAAATCATATACAGATGCTATTTTTGAAATTATTCCCTGAAAGTACTAATTCTGTCAATAGCTTTGGTGGTAATTTTTAGTACATAGAAATAGGTGACAGATCTCAATATCTTGAAATTTTAGTGCCGTTTTTGTCAAGCGTTTGTTTTTCAGCTTTTACAAGTTAGAGTGAAACTAAACGATAAATATGCAAGTTTAGGTATGCGATTAAATTATGTATTGGGTTGTATATGTGTATAAGGTGAGTAAGTAATGAATATGATATATGTGGTGATTAGTGGGTAAATTGTTAAAGAGAAGTGAAATGGTTATCCTATTATTCTTATTAAAATTATGAATTGAGTTTTGACCCGAATAAATATATTATTATATCAGGAGGTAGAGAAAAGATTGGGACAGCTCACTAGCCAAATTAATCGCCCCGTAGATAGCTTGTGAGTGAAAAAAATATAAATATTCTCTAACTATTGATAAATTAATTATACTATTATACATTTTATGCTATATGCGAAGTACTTGTCCAATTACATGATTAATTTGGAAATATTCCTTCATTATGATCTGTGTGGGATTTTAAAGACCGTGTATAGATTATTTGTGAATTGAAATTTGAGATATATGTGATATTGAGATCAACCAGAAAAGTACCCATGATTATGTACTTATTCTAGTTCACGGAGTGACCTTGGTTGTGTTCTATACTACACTGAGAGGTTTTGACTGTGGATGAAGGGGTTTGACCGTGTACATATAGTTTATTGAGGTGCCTTGGTCGTGTTTTAGTATTGATTATGAGAGGTCTTTGAGACTCACTTTCATTCACAGAGGGACCTAAGGGTCGTGTCTAAAGTATTTAGTTCGATGGGCAGATTATAGATTTCAGTCAGAGGGTACATTTTTTGTTGATTACATGTGATTGGATGAGACGAGGGTATGTATTTGAATTGATGATTACGTCATGACTATTAGATGATATCTTTCAGTGTTATGAGACGTCTTACTTTTTGATTATTATTATTATTATATGTTGTTATACTGTGGACTATTAAATGATGTAAACTTGATGTTGA
>CAIGRO010289017.1:0-14347 GCA_903798355.1 Fraxinus baroniana
GTTCATGCACTTCAAGAAAACTAGGTTGGAGGTTCAAGACGCCATCTAACGTAATAGAGTGGGTTGTATTACTGATGACAAATATAAAAGTCGATTTTTCTAATTTTTGCATCATTTTGTGGCCATTTTTCTTAACATGTCTCACAAAAAAAAAAAAAAAAGTAAAATGGTGCTACGAGTTTATATTATTTACAAACTTGCTATACTCAAATTTTTATTCATCTAATATGAATAAAGTCAGTTCTCTAAAGAGTCACATTCTAATAAATAATGTAGAGACACGTCCGATTTACATGATAGATATTTATGCTTGTACTAATATTAATGCATAATTAATAAATTTATCGTTATTGTGATAGACAAATCTTGATGCGGAATGTACATTGTACGTCTAAAGTATTCACATGCTTTATTAAATTTAATTATAATATTATATAATATAAAGATAAAGAAATTAAGAGTAAATTTATTACATGTCTATGATTTTGTAAATTGTAACTTGCATTGTTATGAATATTAAATCAACATATGATTGGAAATAGAATTAATCTTGATGTACATTGTGTAAAACTTTATTTATAATATTATGGTAGTGTAGCATAATCTTTGGAAATACTCCCGACTTCTTCATATTAATATTATTTAATTTCATTAATAACAAGTCAATATCTTATGAGGGAAGTCAAGACGTCGACAGTTATATATAGAACTCCACAGTCCATAACATTTCATTTCAACCCTAAATCACAATGGGGAAAAATCTGAAAAAGAAATTAAAGCTCAAGAGGCTAAAAAACAAAAAGAAACGGGCAAAGGCGGCATCATCGGCCCCTCGACCGCCATCGCCTCCGCCTCCGTGGCTAGACCTGCCTCGAGAGGTGACGGCGAATATCCTGCACCGGTTGGGGGCACACGATATACTGGAGAGTGCACAGAAAGTCTGTACTACGTGGAGAAATGTGTGCAAGGACCCTTCCATGTGGCGTGTAATTGACATGAAAGGCCTGGGTATATATCATGACATGTCAGAATACCTGGAAACCATGTGCCGTCACGCAGTGGATCGCAGCGAGGGCCAATTGACTGACATCTACATCGACTATTTCGCCACCGATGAATTGCTACAGTACATCTCCGAACGGTATAGTTTCATTTCGAATTTTTTGTCTCAAAAGGAAAAAAATGCTAAATACTTCTAAAATTACAATATATGATGCTTCAGTTATAATCTTTATGCAAAATACTCTTTATCTCATAACGTACAAACCATCGTATTTTCCATTCCCTTGGACCAGGGTTCTTTTAGTGGTAAAATTAAGTATGTTTTGAAGTTTATTAGTTCTCAATGTTGTCTCACGATCGACTTGTATAATGCGTAACTTGTGAAAGTTTCTGATTTTTGTGCTTACAGGATATTAATATAGTGAAATACATTTATGATTTCATAGTATTTGTATACAGGGGCAGAGCCAGCCCTCCAACACGGGGGGTTCCAGAGTTGAAGGGGTGGGGGCCAAACCCGAAACTTTTTTTTTTGACACCTTATTTGTTAAAATGAGAGAAGTTGGGACTTTATGATGGAGAAATGAAACAAACAAACATAAACTAATGTACGAAGACTTAACAAGAAAAAAAAAAAAATCAGAGAAAACCAGTTAGTACATGTCAAAAACCCATTGAAAGTAACTCTAAGTGATAATTCTCAAAGACTGGATTCTTGATGTGCCGAGAAGACTTTCCTAATTGCCTTAAAATGGCCAAATGGCACCGAAAAGATAGAAAATATTATATCAAAAAGTGGAACCAATCAATCTAGTGAGCATTATTGTGAGTATAATTTAGTTGAAGATACGATTCTTTAGAAAGTGGCAAACCTGTGCTTGCAGCATCTCCTCTAAAGTTGGAAGATATTCAGCCATGCACCTGTAGAGGGAAAAGGAAAGACAAATTGGAGACTTGACGAGAAAAGTTGAAACCTTCAGAAAGTGGAAAGTCAAAAATATCGAAAATTTTACCGTGAGAGATTTTTAACTTACATGCCCTCCAACCAAGAAGGAAGTTTAAAATCATCAACAGAAAATAGAGCCTTCAACTCAGCAGTTGACACCAACTTCAGATGTGGGGCTGAAGGAGACTTTTTATAAATTATCGAACTAAACAAGACTACACGTGTAACATTTTAGAAATTTTATAAAAATGCACATATAGAGGAAAAATCCGATAGATTTAAGGGCAGAGGAACCAGTCTAACCTTCAATTTAGGGGCGGAGGAACCAGTCTAAGCTTCGATTTAGGGGCGGAGGAACAAGTCTAACCTTCGTCCTTGGAAGCGGGGCTGCAGGAGGAAATTGGAGAAGGGTGAGAAGGGTGGGTTTTTCATTTTTGGGTTTGGGCTGGGTGATTTNCTTCGTCCTTGGAAGCGGGGCTGCAGGAGGAAATTGGAGAAGGGTGAGAAGGGTGGGTTTTTCATTTTTGGGTTTGGGCTGGGTGATTTTGGGCTTCTTGTTTGGGAACTTAGGATATAACTAAAAAAAAATTGAGCCAAAAAAAAAAGATTTAAAAAAAAAAAAATTTCCAAAATTGGGGGTGGGTGGGGGGTGTCCGGGTCCCCCCAGGACCCCCCCTGCCTCCGCCCCTGTTTGTATACTGTCCTTTTTTTGCTTTCCGAATTGCTTTTCTATGTTATCGTAACACTATGAGGGAGTATAGTACGAGGGAGTATATTCCATCGAGACTTTTTGGATTTAAAAAGTTTAGGGTTTTGAAGTCTTAAAAGTATCGTTGTATTTAATTGAGAATTTTATATACTTTTAAAAAGTCAAGTCACGGTATATTCAATTGAATATAAAATTTTTAGAAGTCTTTATAGGTTTCAGGGTATTCAAATTTTTATGATTGTTAGAGACTTTTATAAGTATCCATGGTACTAACTTTTAAGTAGAAAGTATTGAAATAAAATCTCAAAATTTGTCAATCATTAGACTTTCACATAAAACAAAAAAGAAATAAATATTTTTTTTTCAATATTTCTCTTTCCTTTTGTCGTCTACGAACGTTAGAGTTATGTTTAATATTTATTTTTTCTATTGATTATATTACTTTCTATTTTTTTCTCTCTTAGTCTTTATTTAAATTGTTTATGAAAGAATTAAATTGTATTCTTATAACTTTTTTTTCTTTTCTTTGGAAAATATTTTTTTAATTAAATTATAAAATTGTATAGACAAATTTATAATTAATTTTAAATATATACTTTTTATTTATTTTTTAAAGGTATATTGTATTAATAATGCTGAATATTAAATTTATTTTTTATATATAATTATTATTTATTTAATTAAGGTCTTAAATTTTTATTTTTTAAAAAATATTTTTTTATTATATGGGGGAAAAAGAAGGAGGGGAATGGTGAGAAACATCACCTCGTATATGATAATTTCATAATATTACACTAGATTCACATAAATTTTATCTCAAATAAAAGTTTTCAAAAATCTTTAGAATTCTACAAAAGTCTCTAAAATTCTCAGCTCCCAATCTTGTCATCTACTTTGAACTTATATATATAAATTTCATAAATTTCGAATACTTATAAAGAGGGAACAACTTTTAATAATTTGTAGGGGTCGATTTTTAAGATTACAAGTTTCACATATTTTGTTCTTTTTCAATCCCAATCATTGAAAAATATGGAATAGGTAAGCAACATTAGCTATAAGATAGTTGAACATTTTCTTACATACTTTGATATATTGCAAAAAGTACGTTATAGACTGGTTGTTACACAAAAGTTACACTACATATTAAAGATTTCAAAAACTATCTGTAAATGGTCAATATAGTAATGGGCTTTTAAAAAGTGGTGGAAGCCTGGGAACTCTGGACATGTTATCCATGAATGAACTTTCTTAACATACATGCAATATTGTCCGTCTTTTGAAATCATCCATTCCCCCGAGGTAAAGTCAATATACTCAATAGTGATCATTTACAATAATAATAATATGAATACACTTATTCAGCATGTAATCTATACTATAAATATCTTTGTTTTCAAAATAAGTAAGGAAAATAATGGGCCCAATTATAGATGTTCAATTCTACCCGTGCACACAAATTGAGAATAACACAATATGAGCTCATTAGTCAATTACACCAATTTGGTGTATAATCAATAATATCAAACATTATCCAATGCAATGTCAATTGGTAGAATCTTGAATCTATAATAATTTTTTTTTTTTTTTTTAAAAGAAGTTATTCAATGAATATAATTGTAATAAATATGTTTGGAATATGAATAAGCATAGATTACTCACCTTCAAGTTGCAAGATGATAAAATTACTTTTTTTACTTGTCTTTGGTTTTCAAATTGTTGTATGTTCTATTTTTCTCTCATTCCCCTCTATTTATAGTAGTGATTGAGAATTAAAATAATAATTAATTTAATTTTTTCTAATCATTACTTTGTCACATTTTACCTTAATAGGCCATTTGTCATTGCAATTAAGTTTCTTTAATTATTATCTTGTCACATTTTACCCTATCATGTCATTTGTTATTTTAGTAATTAGTGTGGCAAAGTAGTATCTATAGTTGTGTTAGTGATAATATAACCTTATAAAAAAAAAAAATTTAATTAAGACTTTGGTTAATTAAAAATAATAACCATGTGAAGAAATTAAGGGGAATGAAATGACTACCTTATAGATACTACCTAATTACTAAAATAACAAATGGCATGATAGGGTAAATGTGACAAGGTAATAATTTGAGAAAATTAATTGTAATGACAAATGATCTATTAGGGTAAAATGTGGTAAAGTAATGATTATGAAAAATTAAATTAATTATTATTTTAATTCTCAATCACTACTATAAATAAAGGAGAATGAGAAAAATAGAACATACAATAATTTGAAAACTAAAAACAAGTGAAGAAAGTACTTTTATTATCTTACAATTTAAAGGTGAGTAATCTATGCCTATTTTTATTCCAAACATATTTATTTCAATTATGTTTATTGAATCACTTCTTACCTTTTTAAATATAGATTCAAGATTCTATCCATTGAAATTGCATTAGATATTGTCATTACATTGAATAATGTTTGATATTATTGATTATACACCAAATTGGTGTAATTGACTAATGAACTTCTATTGTGTTATTCTCAATTTGCACGCACGGGTAGAATTGAACATATATAACTGGGGTCCATTATTTTCTTTACTTATTTTGGAAAGAAATACATTTATGGTATAGATTACTCGTTGAATAAGTGTATTCATATTATTATTATTATTTCTTTTGTAGACGATCACCATTGAGTATATTGGCTTTACCTCTAGGGAATGGATGATTGACAATATTGCATGTATGTCAAGAAAGTTCATACGTGGATGACATATCCAGAGTTCCCAAACTTCCACCACTTTTTGAGAGCCCATTACTATTTTGAGGCTAGTACTATGATGTACTTATTTACAGATAGTTTTTGAAATCTTTAGCCCCTGTTTATCCCACATTAACATTTTTAAACATACATTCTTCAATAAAATAATATTTTCCGTCACATCAATAACTTTTCCTTCTTTTTCAACCACATATGTCTCATCACATCATTTCAAAAAAATGCATTCTTTCATTATAATGTGCACCAAACACACTCTTAATATGTAGTGTAACAACTAGTCTGTAATGTACTTTTTGCAATATAACAAAGTATGTAAGAAAATGTTCAATTATGGTATGGCTAATGTTGCCTATCTATTCCATATTTTTCAATGATCGGGATTGAAAAAGAACAAAATATGTCAAACTTGTAATCTTAAAGATCGACCCCTTCAAATTATCAACATTTGTTTCCTCTTTACAAAGTATACGAAATTTATGAAATTTTATATATATAAGTTCAAAGTAAATGACAAGATTGGAAGTGGACAATTTTGACTTCTACAAAAGTCTCTAAAAGTTTTAAAATGAAAGTTTATAAAAGACTTCCACTAATTTCATATAAATCTCTAATAAATCCATGAAATCCACATAAGTCATCACTTAAAAAAAGTCTATCAAAGTTTTTAAAAGTCCCAATTGAATACATCCCCAGAAGTAAAGAAAAACTGAATCCCTTTTTATTTGTTTCCAGTTATTTTT
Organism: Fraxinus baroniana; assembly: GCA_903798355.1. Lineage (NCBI taxonomy): Eukaryota > Viridiplantae > Streptophyta > Magnoliopsida > Lamiales > Oleaceae > Fraxinus > Fraxinus baroniana. Next base: position 6,159 of record CAIGRO010289017.1, read on the forward strand.
GGTGATGAGAATAAATTTAGGTTTAAACAGGGGATCCATCTATTGAGTACGTTTGCATGGGAATACTTTCTCCCTGCCTTTTTATTGGTGATGCTCCTGGCCGTCTATATCTTTGACATGGGTGATAACCTTTGAAATTAATGCAAATAGTGTTGGGCTGTTGGCCAGTCTTATATTAGTCCTTCGTTTTGTTTTTAAATCTTCACTGATCATGAAATCGAAGAAAAGAGCAGGCTGTTCAAGAGAGGACATTGTTCTCTTTTGACTTCAAGAATAAACAAATATGTAACTGAAGGTATAGAGGTAAACAGGAACTATATGGTTAAACGCTTGAACGTTCTCATACAAAGGAGTTCATACTTTATTGAACTTATTTTTCCCAGATGTGATTGTTTGCAATCTGACAAGGAAGTAATGTGGTGAAACCTGAGAAGAGGCATGGAAATTACAGTTTTAGAGGCAAAGTTTGGACCTCCATGTCTCCATGAGAAAAACTTTATTGATTTTGTCCCGCTGTCAAATCAGCAGGTTGTGTTCTTTTCTGAATATCTGAACATGGAGTGTGCAGTGAAACGGTAAAATCTGGTTCTAAGGCGTTTTACCTGATGAATAGTTGAAAAATACGAAAATACAGAATAGTTAACCAGCAAGAAAAAGAAGTGATATCAACATTTGACAAAAAATAAAATAGAAGTTTTTTTGGACTACCTGCTGTCACTTCGTCGCGGGAGTGATGAAGTTCTAGGATTGCAATGTTGTGTTTGTGATAGGTACCTGGTAGTGCGAGCTAAGGAACTGTAGACTGGAGAGGCTGCTGGCTGCTTTGGATCGATTCAGCACTTCTAAAATGGGGTCTAGGTTGATCTGTTGGAACCACAGAAATGAAATTAGTACCTGAGCAGTAGGAACATGCAATTGAGCTACTGTATATGAAGAATTGATTGTATAATTGAAGCTTGTAAGTGGAGGAAAAAGATGAATTGATTATTCAATGAAGAAATGAACAGATTGAAGTAATTTCTGGGCAATTCGAGAGACCCAGTGACTCTCCTCAATGACTTCAGAATTTTCCAGATAAAAAAATATCCTATACCCCAATGCCCCCCCAATTACATTTATTCCCCCCCCCCCCTTGACTCAAATTACCAACATGACCCCGACTCAATGGTTTCAATTTACCAACTAGACCCTGACTTCAAATAACAACAACAACTAAAAAATAACAGCCCACGAGTAGTAAATAACGGAATTAATTCCCCTGCCCTGTAGCCTCTTTCTTTTTTCCTTCTTGTGCATGTGATCTTAATAGGGGGCCTATCAGTTTGAAATTATAGTGTATTTTTATCCATAGCTTAGGTTTTTACATATAATGGATTTCCAACTATAATTTATGGCTTATAATCAATGAATTAGGTAAGTTTTATTAAAATATAATAGATTTCCCAAGCTATTTTAATATATAGTACATTTCCAATGAAGTCAACCAATGAAATATGAAACCTTTAAGAAAAAGTGGTCTCCTGGATAATTAAGGAGAGGCGAATGAGCATGCCTCTCTCTCTGAGGCGTGCGCCTCAAGGTTTACGCCTCAACTACTAAAGGCATAAGCCTCATTGTGCCCCAGTACTATTTTCTACCTCCTCAATTGAGGCGCACCTCAGTCATGCCTTTACAAATAACGGGAGCATGCACATTTGTATTGGAAGGGTAATTTGTTAAATTTGTTTACTGCAAATGAGGTCTAATCATTTCAGTCCAATCCTCCTTTTGTCATTTCCAAAGTTTGATCTGATATTTAAACTCCGTCAAGAAGCACATTTGATTGATGATTTATGCTAATTATTAGCGTACCAAAATACCAATGGATAAAATGAAAAGTAAAGTAAAGAAAATAAAAATGTATGGTGGTGACTTGTAATGAAGTTTTTCTTTATATCTTGTGTCATTTGAGTAACATTTTACAATGGCTGGTTGGCAACTAGTTTTCTAGCTCTTAATGGTCCATATATAAGACTAGCGAATGCAATATGCAGCTATGGAAATTTTAGGGAATTTTGTCTCTGAAAGAGATGCAATGCTTGATGTAGCTGATAAGAACTGTTAATCTGTTCAAAAAAAGTTAATAGGATAGATGTTTAAATCAAGAGGAGCATTTATTGTCCATGATTCTCAATTATTTGTAGTAACAAGTGTTTTTTGTTTTGTGTAATTAGAATTAAGGAAGTATTCCCGTAATATTAAGCTTCTCTAGCTATTGATTATACAAATTTCCAAAGAATAATCAGAAGAAACGCTTGCATGGAGAGCACATTCCTGATAGATGGAAGACTTGTGTCTTTGCATAAACATCTTCATCTGCTCATCATATTAAATAAACATGTAATGAGTATTGCTTCCACTTGTGATCTGCTATATTGATTAATTTTAGAAGAAGTGCTGAAAAGATTCCTCTAGGAACTATTTATAGTTATATATAATGCTGTGGCCAAAGGCACATATGGTGTTGATTTTGGCTCGGTGGTGGAATTCGGTATACATAGTTGAAATTGTTTTGGGGTGGGAAATTTTAATGATTGAAGAATTGTAAGATATATTTGAATGAATTTATTAGACCACAATTGATATGGCAAATTAAATGTTTTGATTGATTGTGAATTAATCCTGCGTATGTCTAAGTATTTATCTTGGTTGGTTTTGATCCTAAATGTACGCTGTATGATTCTTGAGAGGTTTCCTCCTATTTCGTAGTTATGCATATTTTAGGTTTTTTTTTATGGATATGGAAAAAGAGTGCCCTTGTACTTCTAATGTGTGCTGAACATTCTTAGTTTGATATTTGTTCACTTGGAAAGGAAAACCCATTTTTGTGAACACAATGTTGCAAATGTTGGCATCCATTTCCTGTTGACATGTTTTGTATGTTATCAGATTATTTTCGATATTTAGTCACCTTGACTTGAACTGTATAATTTCCGTAGTTGAGAAAGAATGTGAGTAATGTGAGTGCATTATGCTAGTTAATTGAATTTTGTAAAGATTGTTTGAACTGTCAGCATTTCATTTGTTTTTTTCTTGATGCTTTGTTTTGGTGATGTTTGCATGATAACCTTTGGCTTAACCAATGAAGTTGCTGAACCCTTTTAGAAGATTATGTTTTAATTACATGCATTGAAAAATAAATATAATTGAATTTTCAAAGTCATTTAACTTTTGCAATCTAAATTTCACCTGTTCAACAGATCAAGTCAGCTTAGGCGTCTTCGACTTGGGGGTTGCTATGGAGTATCAGGTGATGGCTTGAGTGAAGCAGCTAAAAGATTTCCCCTGTTGGAAGAACTGCACTGTGTCTTCGTAATGAATTGTAACGATGGTATTGAAGCTATTGGTCGTTCCTGCCCTAAGTTGAGGTCATTTACACTTAGTGAGTCAGGGTACAAATATGCACATCCCGTTTGTAATGACGATGCACTAGCAATTGCGAGAAGCATGCCAGGTTTGCACCACCTTCAACTTTTGGGAAATAATATGACAAATGAGGGCCTGCAAGCCATTCTTGATGGTTGTCCACTCCTTGAATCGCTTGACATCCGGAAATGTTTTTATGTTGATCTAAATGGGAATCTGGGGAGTAGAATTACTCAAAAGATCAAAGATTTCAAGTGTCCTGACGACTCCATGGAAGGTTGCGAGTGGAATACTGAAATTTTTGATTGTGAAGAATACGACGAAGACAACTACTACTCATCTGAGATTTCAGTCTTCTCTTATGATGATTATTTTGATTACCATGGTGACTTTCATTTTGGAAGCGACTACAATTCTGATGGTGATGTTGACCCATATATCTATTTTGACTGAGGTTGGAACCAATTTGGGGTAAGGAAACATTTCTGATATGTTTGTTATGCATGTTATGCAGTATTAGATAGAACCGGCTGGTACAATCTGCAAAATCTCTCTCTCTCTCTCTCTCTCACACACACACACACATACTGAGTAATAAGCATGCCCCTAGCATTAACCTTCCAGTATAACTGCATTATTAACTTGCAACTAGTCATTATAGCTGGTTTGAGTTAGTGAAATTCGTTCGTTATTTATTGGCTGACTTGGAATAGTCACGTTATTTTTTTCCTCCTATGTTGCAAGGTTTGGTTGGTGGATTTAAAAACTTCTTTTTGCAAGCTGATTTTGGAAGGCCAAACTGCTTTTGGGAATAGGTTGCAGCTTAATGTGATGTTCTGTTTTCCATTACCTTAATTATTGTGAATATGCTACTAGTGGCCCTTATGGATGATTGTTGTGCCTTGTCTTCATGCTTTATCTTTACTGTTTTAGTAGTTAATTGTCGTGGATTTTCACTTTAAGTTAAATCATGTGCGATGGGAAAATGCATTAATGGTATGTTTCGTTTGCTGAACAATATTGGAAAGTATTAAGAATGAAAAGTATTGACGATAAACGTTACTGTTTATTGTTTTGTGACCATGTATCAAACATGTCTCGAGGGCTTTGTTTCTTTCATGAGGTTTGAAAATAAACACTTCATTAAATGGATATGGTGTATGAATTTCTGTAACCCTTTAAATATAGAATTCATGTAGTAATTCATCATAAACTAATTAAAATTCATATTTTCAAACTCTGCGGGGTAGCTCAATTGGTCAGGTCTTGGGTTTGCTCCTCAATGGTCACCAATTCAAGTCCTCTCAGGGCCATTGAGGTGAGAAACGGCTGTAATTTTAGGGTCCGTGGGATTAGTCGAGGTGCGCGCAAGCTGGTCCGGACATCCACGATTATTAAAAAAAAAAAAAAATCATATTTCCATATATAAATACATTACTTATTTTAGTTTTTAAAGCCCAATGTTAATTCAAAGAAATTGCAAATAAAACTAGTGAGGCTACAAGAATATCACAGCGTCCTATACTCGCGATGATACCACGTTGTCTGTATTAATACGGTTTGGTAATATCATATGTTATCATGAAATTATTAATTATATTACCCTTTTCAGTTCAGTATTAATTCAAATTGCAATTAAAACAGTAGACAATACCACTACTTTCAACATACAAGGGGCATTTTATATATTTTCACGATATCTTACACACGATGTTATTTCATTTGGTTAACACGAAACGTTTTAAGTGAAATACAACTCAATTAGCAAGTAATACCAATGAACGATACTACTACGTTCGTCAACGAGGCTTATAGCTCTCTCTCCTTTGGTTTTGGGGCATATTGGGGGGCATTTGTATGCCTGTTTGTGCCTGCATTTGTCGGAGGAGAAGTTGCACGGTTGAGTTTTGTTCCTTGATGCTTCTCATGTTCGTGGCCATGGCTGCCATCTCTATGGCGAAGCGAGCGACAACCCTTGAGCTCGACGATGATGAGTCGGCGGGGATTCATCCTCAGAGATCGTGAGTTAGTGCTACTTTCTTCGCTTGCAACTATTTTGGCAATATGCCTTTTTTCTTCAAAAGGGGTCTTCTAGAGTGGGATCCTTCAAAGAAGCTGCTTGTCTTTTCTTCAAGTACCACTTCAAATACACTGCCTTTTATTTCGTTTTGTGGATAAAAAAGCCTGAAAATAAAGACGATTGTGATTTTTCATAGACAACATCAATTTGTTTATCTTGAAATATTGTAGGAATACGTGGGAGAGATTTCAGCTCCATTCTCATCCATGTGTAGGGTTTTTGCACACTTGATCAAAACGTTAGATGCAAGTGGTCGTATCTCCGGTGGTGGGGAAGGCTATTGTGAACACTTCGATACTCAAGTTAGTTATCCATTGAAGATATTATGAATGTGTGTGGGAGGGACAACGGAAGTGAGAAATGGGCTCCAGATTGAAGAGAGAATAAAATAAATAATAATAAAAAAAATACTATAGATGGGATGCACATTCTGATTCGAACCAGGAGGTTCCATAGTCCACCAAAACATGGACAGACCCACATGGGGTCGTGTGGGGTCAAACGACCCCAAATAATTTATTTTTTTTTTTTAGAGAATAGTTGTTTTGATTCCTTTACGACGTACTTTGACACACTCATTGATGATCGTATACCATCCGAATCCACAAATCACCTACGTCATTTAGAAACTCATTTCAAGAACTATATCCTAGTCATATTGCATGATTCAAACAGATATCGAAAATAGTTAAATATGTGTCAAACGTACATTTTAAAAGAGACGTCTATCTCTTGTTTTCTTTAAAAGTTTTCAATTATTTTATTAACTTTTATTATTTTTGTACGATAAATTTTTTAATATAATTTACATCATTTTATTAGAAAATTTTACATGAAATATGACAGAATTTTAGGATCTATAGGGATTAAATGTAATTTGAATTACTTTCGAATTACTTTTACATTAAATTTAAATTTCATTTATTTACTATATTTCATTGATTTACTCGCCTCAGTTCAACATATGTCAACGAAACGGTAAACAAAATAAGTAACAAAATCCGTTTAACAATATTGATAATAATATAATTACAAGACATGTTCAAAGTATCAAAATGCGTATTAACTTATTTTCATTAATATCATTTTTTTAAAAAAAAAATTATACTTTAACTCCCCCTCCCCCTGTTGACCTATGACTAGTTCCACTTATTTTGATTATAACAAACAATTCTCTTATGGTACTAACATATCTAGTTATTCTTGAGTTTTTCATAAATCACTCAAATGCACAAATCGTCGTCAGTTGAAGAGCATGCAAATTGAAAGAGACTTCGAAGAGCAAGAACCTTGAAGACTAGTATTTAAAAATGTTTATCGAAACCTCGTTTACATGTAAAGGTATACTCATCAATTCTAGCAAAGAACATAAAGCTCGAACCATATTTCATAACTCATCACTTGCATAAAAAACGTTTTAGAAATAAAAGCAATTTTGGAAAAATGAATATCTTGATATAAAATTTAATAACTCCAAAATCTGTAAGCTTTCGATTGGCCGGTATGCTCGATCGAAACATGTTTCGATCGACCGGTTTGATCAACCGAAGTGTCAGTCGAAACTCTAACGGTTTTAATTTTACAACGGCTATATTACACTTCGGTCGACCGAATGAGCTCAACTGAAAGTGGCCGATTCTCAACCTTTTGCTCTATAAATATCCAACCCTTTTGCATTCAATACTCACCAACTTACAAAAGATTTCTAAGAGCTTATTTATTGAAAATCATTGAGATTATTTAAGTCTAAATTCTATTTCATTTATTACAAAAGAATTTCTTGATTGATTTAACATATTTCATTCATTTTATCAAGAATTCTTGTTTGCAAAGAACTTTTCACAACTCCATCTATTCTTCATTTTTTATAAAAGTTTTCTTTGTCAACACTTTGAATTAAGTGTAAATCTCTCTTCATATTTAACTTGTATTATTTGTTAAGAGAGATTATTGGGTTGAAAACTTGGATACCAAAACTCAAACTATTTCATTATCAATTATTCACCAAAGTTTTCTTCATAGACACTTGACCTTTATTACTTGCTATCTATTGAAATGTTTACTTAACTCTCTAATACTTGACTTGATTATATCATTTGTTAAGAGAGTTCTTTCAATTGTAAGATTATCATGTATACTTTGGTGATTTCGAGAGCCTTGTGAAAATTCGATTGTTGTTAAGGATATGTGCTTCTTGTTGTAAGTCACTTAAGAATAAGTGTTCCTTGTTGTAAGCACTTAAGGATAAGTGCTCCTTGATTGTAAGTCACTTAAGGATTGATACTCCTTGTTCGTAAGTTATCGTTATAATGCATTTGGCCTTACTCGTGACGGAGAGCTTGGTAACGGGGACGTAGAACACATTGTGTATCGAACCCCATTAAATTGGTTTGCTATCTTTACATTATCGCACTTTACCTTTTATTGCAATTTATATTGTACTATATTTATACTTAAATTAAGTTATCAAACTTGTATATTTAATTCTCATATCATACTCTACATTTATATCTTGTGTATTGAATTGTTTTGAGACTAAATGTCGAAAAATTTTCAAAAACCAATTTACCCCCTCTTGGTTAATTATTCTTTGGTTATCAATTGGTATCAGAGCGTAGGTGCACATTTTTAAGATTTCACTATCTTGTGTTATAACTAATCTCAATATTGAGGGGCATTTTACAAATCGTCCTCCTTTGTTTGA
>CAIGRO010289035.1:0-13053 GCA_903798355.1 Fraxinus baroniana
AAAGCTTGAAACTTGGCCTCCACACCTAACCACACTTTACGTTTTTTAGAACACTGGTATAAACAAAGTATTTGCAATAAGTTACATCCGTTCAATTATTTTTGTCACTTTTTTTGGATTATAAAATTTTTATTTGTTATGTCATAAAATGTCAAATGTGCGCTTTTGAGAGAATAAATTCATTTGAAATGTTATTGTAGTATTGGTAGCATGCTTATAAGAGAGTTTCCCATTTTTGTGATTGAACATCTTAATATTGACCTTCGTAGTTGGAAAGTTAGTAAAATAGAAACAACTAAATAAATCAGAAAATATTTCTAATTTAGGAGTTGAGAATCGTGTGAATACATTTTACACTATTGATTTGATACATGTAATGTTTTGTCAAACTTATATTCGAAAAGTAGTTTTTTCTTCTGCAATCATTCGGAAGAAGTAAGATTATGGTGTAACTTTCTTTTTTCCTTTTTAAATTTCAATATACGGGTTAAGAACCTCTTTCAGTTACATTATGTAATTGAGAAAGGCCTATATTAGGGAAGAGAACATGCCATACAACCAAAATATTGTTTTTGAAGAGAATCTTATCTTAAAAATTTTCGGAAATTGAAGTTTAGCCCCTGTTTGGTTTAGATTAAAATCAGATTTTTAATAAATTTTGTTAAAAATTGATGAAACGTGACGTTGAAAAGTTGTGGAGCTGATGAAATGTGTGGTCGAAAATGAATTTGGGAAAAAAATAAGTTAAGAAAATGTGCCCAAACATGGGCTTAATGTTTTATGTCACTTCAATTGGAAGAAACTTTCCCCAAAAAGAATGATTCAGAGGCTTAACTTTTTTGGAGCTTGAATCGCCATTGAAATTGCTAATTTCATAGAGAATTAGAATTCTATTATCCTTGTTTTCTTAAAAAGTAGATTGCACTTGTGATTTTTCAAACTCGTGTCGTTCTAGTAATATCATGACTTTAAATGATCTTGTTGTCCCAACAAGGTCACTTTTAAAATATTTTCAGTTTAATATTAAATAGGGAGTTGTAGGAGGCATAATGCATATGGTTAGAGTGCATTGGATGAAATGTACAAGTGCTACAGGTATTTCGTGTGATAGGTAGTTTTTGACAAGTTTAGAAGGCCAATTCTACAAACTACGTACTAAATATACTGTACTTATGGTAGTAAATGATGAGGATGTGAAGCTAGATGTATCAAAGGGATAAAATAAGAAATGAGAATACAACCCCATTAAGTGGGTGTGATAGTTAGAGTAAATTAAGAAAGTGGACTTGTATGGTTGAGGTACGCCTTGAGTATAACCAAAGTGGGTTCAGTTAGTAGAACATGTCAGCAGAAGGAAGATCAAAAAGTACTAAGGTGGGATTTTTATAAAGGCGTATGCCTTGAGGAGCATGTAGTTTTGGAAATCTAGCGCGTTCTAATAAAATTTACCTATTTTAATTGATTAACACAACACACGTAAAACAACATTGTGACCCCTAAATAACTTCATCACTCTGGCGACAATGGTGACATCACCTTAACTTGTTATTTTGTTTTGAAAATTAACATTTATGATTTATGTTTGATTATTTTTCAACTTTTTTTTGGTTCTCAGTGAGGCTTATGCCTCATAGCACCTCGAGGCTTACGCATGGCCTCATGAAAAGACTATCTCAGTACCCGACCTCTCCTTTTAGTTCATTGTAAGCTCTTTCAGAGGCTGATGAAACATTTCAACATCTAACTAGCATGTTTATGTTCTCTTTGTTAGGAGGTATCCTAAGTGACTGAGTCAAATGTAATGTTTACTGCTGGTATTTCGATATTGCTATTTGATGCTTATTTTTAGGTTTGTGGTGATAGCCAATGCGGCCAGGTTTTTCCAGTGTTAAGCACAGAGCTCTCATAAAGGAAGAAGTATGAGATGCAAAAATAAGGAGAAAAGGAGCGCTCTTGATTAAGTTTTGGGCTTTTTGAGTCCTTTTCATCTGTACTCCTATTCATTATAGTAGATTATTAACTGTTTTTGACATTGTGGGTGCTGAAAGGGTATTTGTTTATGAGATGCGTATAAAATCTATGTCCAATATTATTTAATGTTGATTTCACTTGAACCTTTGGTGAAGTTCTAATTGATATCTGCTGCTGTTTACTAAATTTGCTGAAGTTTTTGTATTTGTCTTATAATGCATGTATGGAAATATTTTATTTTGGAAACCCACCAGCCTCATCTACGTGACAAATGGAAAATGTTTGACATATTTCATTGGTTATTCTTGGTTGGGTTTGATCTCTGCCGATTCTGCTGTAGCATGCAAGCTTTATTTGTTGGTCTTGTATTATGGTTCTCTGTCACATCTTCCTTGGTTACTAAATGTTCACTTTAGGAATTCTTGCCTATTTCTAAGGGTTTTAAAATCTGGAGCACTATTGTTGACTTGTGTATTTAACAGTTTCATCTTATTTGTCTGTCGCTCATCAAACTAACTTGGAAGTGCTTTGCATAATGGCAGGCTCACTATATGCTTGGTCTTGCACTGCTACAAAGGGAAGAATACACTGAAGGAGTCAAGGAATTGGAAAAAGTATGGGTTTTATTTCATAAAGAATTTTTTTCCAGAAAATATTAATATGCAGAAACAAATCTTTTTAGCTTTGCAAAATATGCATTCCTGTGTAGGCATATACTTCATTCAAGTCTTGCATGAATGACCAATGCAAGCTTTTGATAATGATAACAAATGGAAGCCCATTTGCTCTCAGGTTATCCTCATAATAGATCAGTTAACCAGTTCCCGCTTCACCCATTTCTTCTTTCGTTCATCTTTCTTTCTTATAGACAAAAGCTACTTGTTGCTTTCTGAAATCAGTCATGCTCTCGTGGAATTAAATATTACTTAACCTGGCATGCATTTTTAGATGGTACACTTGCTTAGTTGCTTTATAGGATAACATGTGCGATTAAAATTGGTTAGTCTTTGGGCGTCTTGTTGCTTTTGTGGTTTATTTTGATTAGTCGCCTATAGTTTATTTCTCATTGTGCTTTCCACCAGGTTTCTAATCTCCTTACGACAGTCTAACTATTACATTGTTGTGATATATTAAGGCGATGGCATTAATGGTATTGTGGTTGTTTGTTCATTTGCAAAAAAATTTCAACCAGGATATTTACAATTAATGGGGATGTTTTTGATATTTTTATGATATCTCAGGCCTTGGATCTTGGAAGGGGTGCAAATCCTAAGGGTTACATGGTAGAGGAGATATGGCAAGAGCTTGCAAGAGCAAGATATTTGTTGTGGGAACAGGAATCTACCAAACGTTCATGGGATCTTCAAAATTTGAAGTAATTGCTCTTTTCTGTTTCAAGTCCGGGTCTTCATCTTCTGTGATTCCTCCTTTTATTTCTGTTTGCTCTGCTTAGAATGATATTGGTATCTTAATTATCTTTCCGTGTCTTAGAGAAACATGCGTGGCAGCTCTGATGGAGAAACATTTCCTTGACGCTCCACAAATGGAAGGATTTATAGATGAAAATACTGTATCCAATTTAGAACAATTGGAAGCTTTAAATAGAGTATTTAACAAAGTCGCTGAAGATGATATCCCAACTGAGGTGATCTTTTGAGATTCATTCACAGAATTTCCCCCTTATTGGAATTTTATTTTCATTTGACTCGGTGACACTAATTGTGAGGATTTCAGGTGCCAGACTATCTGTGCTGTAATATTACTCTGGACATTTTCCGTGATCCTGTCATTACTCCTAGTGGAGTTACATATGAGAGAGCAGTAATTCTTGATCATCTGCAGAAGGTAGCATTAATTGATATGCAGTTGTCATTTCCATTTATTTATATTCACATATTTATCCTCCAGTGTCATGTATTAATCCTTAACTTGTCATCTTTAAGGTTGGCAATTTTGATCCAGTTAGCCGTGAACCCTTGTATCAATCACAGTTGGTGCCTAATTTAGCGATAAAAGAAGCTGTGCGGGCATTTCTGGAGACACATGGGTGGGCTTACAAGACAGATTGATAGTCTTACCGTATGTCAGTTGTATGGCTTAGGTAAAAGATGCACACTCATCTTTTCTCTTCAGTTTGGGTCAAGCAGGTTCAGACATTCATCGCGGTTGGTTATCCTATTATACTCTTGAGTGTAATTGTTGATCCCTGTTTACTCTACAATATGACAAGTGTGAAGTCAAATTGATTGTCTTGGAAATGTACAGTATCTATTTCTGAATATGTACAGGGTCGTAGAACTCTATCTATAGACGGGGAAAAAAAAAAACTTTACCGTATGATCAATCATGCATTCCTTGGCTTTAATTTTTCTCTTGAATTTTCTTCTTGCCTTATTCATGCTCTCTATGAATATAATGCCTAGTGCCTAAACTGAAAGAAACTGGCATTGCTTGCATATACAGATTCATTTGGCTGGAATGATGGTTTTGCTAATTTTTAAATTAACAAAAACAAGGCATTGTATTCATTTTTAAGTCCACTGCGTGACACGTGCACAATTTTCATAAATTAGTGGCAGCAAGAGCAAGATTAAACTTAGGACTTTTGTATGTTGTGATTTCTACCCATTGGCCTAACTGTAAGGCCAACCTGTCCCGCTAGAAAAGGTTGGCACGACCTTTTTCACATTTGTATGTACGCACACCATAGGTTGATGCTGCCTAGTGTTGCTCATTGGAGAAACATATTGTTCTTAGCTACATTATTTGGATGAAGATAAAGCAAAATTGTCTGTGAACACATGAATTAGACAAATGTGTTGCCATAATTGTGGGACTATGGGCACAAAATGTGCTCTGTCCCCAGCTGTTTAGTTTGTGTGCAGAAACTACACATGGTAGATCCCCACTTTCAATTTATTGAAACTTCTACAGAATGGGGGAATTTGGGTATAATCTTCAGAGCCCATTTAACATTTCTTTCACGCGAGCTTCTTGTTAAAAGTCTTTTACTGTAGATTCTTCTTGTCTTTGACAACATGTTTGACAGTTAACAAGGTTAAATTCTTATTCATTATCAGTCTTGTTCAATTCAATGCTTTATATATCGTGATTCCAGTCTAATTTCAATCTTATAACAAATTAGTCAATTCCATGAAGGATTAGATATTGAAGTTTGAGGCATAAATTCTTGTGGTGTATAATTATCTAAATACATAACAATAGAATCATAACTTGAGATTGCTATCCTTTGGCATGTTCGATGTATCAGAATTGACAAGGGTGGCAATGCGTCAAGTCGAGTTTGTGAGCTGGAAAGTGGCTCAGTCCGACTTGACTAACATCCTTTTTGTGATACCCATAGTTCATGATTTACGGAAGTAATTGGATAGTATAAATTGATTATACTGTGGAAAGTCATTTGGTCCCGTCTTTGTTCCGTAATCTGGGAATTTAATGAAAAAGTAATTCCACAAATAATGCATCCTTTTTGTCTCTCTTTTCCAAGCTGAGATAGGTTCCAGTTTCCACCATCTGGATAGGTTAAAATGAATTATTATCAATTGTGGACAAAATCCAATTTTCAATTAATAGGATAGGATCACAACTTGTTTAAATGATTCCATAAAAAATTATTTTGTCCACTGATAATTATTCCCCTCATTATTGGACATCTATAAATATTTATAATTTCAATAATATTCTCTCCTAAAATTGCAATATCTACTCAATCATGTTTCAATAATCTTAAACCAATGATCTATAATCAAATTAAAAATATCAGATATGAAATTAATTTCATAATATTTTCAGGGTCTACCTCATGTTCATAAAAATATCAGATATGAAATCAAGATTTCTATTTATTTTGATATCATGTTAAATAACTCGTCTAAAAGTAGTTATTTGAGATTAAAAAAAAAAAAAAAAGATATATTTATCCATCCACCTTACCAAACATAAAAGGAAGACGGGAATATAGAATAATTGAACACCTTTTGCAAAGCAAGAAAACTTATTTGACATATTTAAAATATATTCCAATATGGATATATAAGCTTTACTGATTTCCAATTTGCCCGATCTGTTTGTTCTTCCCCCTTTACTGTTGAATCGGATTCTTAGATATTCTAAGGACCACAGTTGCATATCACCTCTTGTAGGGAAATGAAGAAAAACCCATCAAGAGTATTATAACAAAAAGTGATTTCGCTCCCGAAGAAGTGCTTTTGAGCTTCAAAAATGTTCTCCCAAACACACTTAGGATCCGTTTTTAACAGGTTTTTAAAAAAAAAGTTAAAAACTGCTTTTGAACATCTGAATGTGCTTTGTCAGCTAGAAGAACTTTTAAAGAAAATTGATTCAAGCAGACTTTCATAAAATCTCTCTTTCAAGATGTACAAGCAAAAATAGAAATTCCGTCAAAACAATCAATTTTATTTTTTTTGGTACTCAGGTATCCCAACTTAGCCAGATTAATTTCCTGGACCACCAGTCACTGGCCCCTCAGTAACGGCGGAGGTAAACCGCGGGTTATGCTCAAATTGACCAGGGTTCGAGCACNTTTTTTTGGTACCCAAGTATTCCAGCTTAGCCAAATTAATTTCCTGGACCACCAGCCACTGGCCCTCAGTAACTGACGGAGGTAAACCGCGAGTTATGCCCAAATTGACCAGAGTTCGAGCCCCTTATACTCTTAGCCCCAAGGGAGCCTTCCTCCATAGTTTTTACATCACCAAGCTGCTACAACCAATATTGATTATTACATCACTCGGCTGCTCCAACCAGGAATCGAACTCCCCACGCTGAGGTTGCAAGTCCAGCAATGCCCTTCATTTGTCAACTTTAATGTGTTCCGCGGGGGGGGGGCAACAATCAATCTTATTTGTATACTCAATGGTGCCCCTCATCCTTTCACCTCAGATTTTTATTAACACGTGACGGTGATATTTGAAGACAGGCAGGGTAAGTGGGATGGGATGGGGATATGATTGAAGACTTCCACATAAAATTTGAGTAGGTATAACCTATCTGGGATTTGGTCTCATCACATGAGCCAGATTATTCCCACACCATTTTCCCATCCCAATCTGGAACCATTCATTCAATTCAATTATCCGTCACAGATGCATAAAGCCAATGGGTTTTTTGGCTTCATCTCATGCAGTAAAAATTTAAAACATGAAAAAATACAGCCATTAAATCCAGTAAGCAACCAAAAAGTGTATGGAGAATGAACCGAGGAGCATTCAAAAAATACTCTTTGTAGCCAATCCCGAGTTTGTAAAAAAAAAATGGGTTTCTTGTTGTACGAATACTACCAAGACACGAAAAATGTATCATGTGTAATGAACCCATAAATGCTTCATTGAAATTTATGGGATCTAGGAAAATTCATGTGCTGGAATTATTTGACAGAAAAATAGAGAAGAAACCAGCAAAGCAAGTGCTGTCATAACATATTAATGCAGTCTACTCAAAACCCATGTGCAACATCTTTGAACAATATTGAGAAGAACCTTATGAGTAAAGCTATCTTTAGTATTATGCACAAACCATATACTTAAGATCAAGCCCTGCTTAGATAATAAAATATACGAAAATGACAACAAGATACCTCAATTGTCGATGACGAAGGAAAATGAAAATATGTAGAATTTACAGAATATGTGCTCGGTACACCCACCCACATCACGCGGTATGGGTAAAATTGATAGCCCGATTCAGTCTTTCAAGTATACCATTGGCCTTTCTTTTGGCTCTGGACGAGCCATTTTCAGCGAGCTTAGAGATAGTCCCATATGTGTTTTCCTCGTCCCTCATCTGCTTCCACTTGGATCGATCGCTATAACAAATAGTAAAAAGGATTGCAATGCAATTCTCCTTGTTTCGAGCACAAGATGTCTCCCTCATTATACTAAGCAAGCATTCAACTCCCCCGAGCTCTCCCATTTGCTCGACAGCTGTTTGACTGGTTGAAAGCATGGCGAGGATGGACAATAGCTCGTCAACATGCATTCGATTCATGATCTTTTTCAGGATAACTCTCACCGCACCATCTCTAACAGCTCTCAACTTATTCTCGTGAAGAATACATAGATTAAAAATTGCCGAAGCAACATCTTTCATAGCTAAAAGATGTCCCTCTTCTAATAAGTCAATGAGAGGTTTCAAAGCACCGGATTTACCAATCAGCTCCTTATTTGAGTCGAGAGCCGATAATGTGAAAAGTGCTGCAGCTGCATTACTCCTTGTTTCCATAGTGCTCGATCTCAAAGCATCGATAAGTACCGGAATAACCATTGGCATTTCTGCAACGAGCTTTTTATTGTTATCGTGAATGGAAAGATTCAAAAGTGTTGTGATTATATCCTCATGGAGTTCCGGCTGAACCTCATTCTGAGTCTTGCTTTGAGATAGCGGGGACAGCAGCTGAGGTATTGCATCGCGAGATTCGCCAAAAAGTGCACGGAACGAAGGTATTCTTTTCGTCAATAGCCGCAACTCTCTCGCGGATTCTTTTTGATCAGACAATGTTGATGACATTTTCTCAAGCAAACATAGGAACCGGTCCCGGTCATCTCCAGTTAAGCCATCCTCATCGGAATACTGAACGGAGTCTGACAATTTAATACCGTGATTCTTGCACCATTGCAATATCATTTCCTTAATCAAGTGATTCGGCGTAAGAATAGTGTGCGATAATACTTGTTGTGTTCGAGGGCATGTCCTATTCCCAGATTTTAACCATTTCTGAATGAAGGGTCGATCGTAAGTCTGCACACATTGTAGCAAGAACGTTAACAAAATGAACAAGAAACACATTAAACAAGAAACTGCATTCTAAGATCTTAAAATTTCCAAAAATTAAAAATAGATTTTCATGTCAGCATATCAACCAAATGATTGATACACAAATCAACTGAAAGTCTGCAATCAGATAACCAAATAAGTCAAAATGCTTAAAAATTGTACAAACCTCTGTTCAATCACACATACAAATTCAGAGTGCGCTTCCGTAGAACAAATTAATAAAAATAGTGCCCAAAATCCATTAAATTATCTTGTCAAAATCAATGTTTCGAAGTCCAGAAGAAGAAGAATTTTCCTCCAACAGCCAAAATCAAATACAGTTTAAAAAAATATACAAAATCCAACACTCAAAGACACACATTAACTAATTTGCAAGCAATTTCACAGAAAATGATATGAACCAAATCAAATCCGATTTGTGGAAGTAAATCTCGAACCTGTCCCGTGGCTACAATAACAGGATCCCTCATAAGTTCTTTAGAAAGTGGGCACTTAAATTCCTCCGGCACCGCACCAGAAACCACCTCACCGCGACGATTATCATGAAAACTAAGAGATAAATATTTCTTCAATTTCAATTCCTTCAAAGCAGAAAGCATTTGCTGGGCTTTATCAATTGCCTCCAAGTTAACTTCCTCGTCATCAACAATTGCCTTGACCAATTTCTGCAATTCCCTTTTCAATTCCATGGCCTTGGACACCATTCCTGGGTCGCCTTCAAACACCCCACTCTTCGCCATCACTCTACAAACAAAACCCAATGTACATTTTTTTTTTTGGTAATTCTCTGTTCACAATATTTTAAGGGGCTCTAGATTTTTTCCCTTTTTTTACACGCAGCAGTGAATGGCTATGAGTGAAGTGAGGAATAAGAATGTGTTTGGGGAAGTGGGTGAGTAGGGGGTGGGGTACAGTCCAAAAACGTGGGCGGGAAGCTGGCAGCTACGCGGCAGTGAAATAGCGTGGCTTCGTCATTCAAAGTAATTACATATGCGGTGCGGTGCAAGTTGGGGCGCGTGACAGTGGAGATGTGATAGGTCAAATTCAGCCCACGTTTGCTTTGAATTAAGTCCCCGTTTGGTGCACATTATTGCCAAAATAATGTATTTTTTTAATTGATGCGATGGAGAATATGTGATTGAAAAAAAAAATTATTGATGTGATGAAAAATATTATTTTATTGAGGAATTAGTTGTTGGAAATGAGTAGAAGAATGAAAATGAAATGAAAAATGTGGCCCAAACAGAGGCTAAAATCTTAAATCAAAATGGCCAACTAATTTTAATCACACATTTTATGATACCACAATTTTTCAAGAAAATATAAAACGAGAAAATATATATTTGAAGTTTGAGGAAATTACTCGGGGTCTATTCTCTTTACCAATTTTAAGTCATTTTCTATTTTTGATTTTTCAAAATAATGAAAACGCGTTTTCTTTTTATTTTCAAAAACGCGTTTTTGAAAACAAATTAAAATTTTTTAAAGAAAAGTCAAAATTTTTAAAACGCATTTTGGATGTTTTCAAAATGCGAAAAAGACCATATTTTCCATAATTTCAAAATGGACACTCAAAACACAAAATTCAAAAAGAATTCAAAATTTAAAACACAAAATTGAAATATAAAGATGACGGAAGCAAGGATCCGCTTTGTAAGATTCTTATTTTTACTTCCGCCTTATAAAATGACTTTATGAAAAGTTACTTTATGTCATCCTTTTCTAAAAAAAAATTAATCGGACAAAAAACTTTTAAAAAATTACATACTCCTAAATTATTATTTTTCTGTACTTTTAACTCTTATTTGTTTGGGATTAAAATCATATTTTTAGTATATTTTAATAAAAATTATTGAAATGTATGGTTGAAAAGTTGTGAATTCTATAAAAATATGCAGTAAAAATCAATTATTAACTTCAATTTAGATTAAAATTTATATTTTAATCCCTACCAAATAAGAGCTTAGAATTAAAATTTCTTTTATTTCACTTTCTTATTTCTTTTCCTTTTGAGACTCTACGCAAATTCGAGTACACATCCAACAAAAGTTAATAATTCTTATAGCTTATATAATTATTTAAAAAAATAGAAAATAAAGAAATTATCATGGCCGACAATTTTTCCGTAATTAAAAAACAAAAATTAAAAGGAGTATGAATTTAAGGATGCGAGATGAGATTGAAAGGGACATGAGTATCAGTGTATAGCGATGGAAGCATGTATGCATTTGAGGTTGAATTGATAAATTAAATTTTTTTTATGGGAGTGTCCTCAATTAAGATTTTGATGGATTTTAAAATATTACATCCTAATAAATTTCGTGAATTTGAATAGATTTTGACATTTTACATAAGAATCTTATCAAATATGGAGAAATTTCAAAATATTTGGTTACATGTATTTTTAAACTTGAAATTCATCCATAGCTTTTAAAATCTGCCATTACTNTTTTGATGGATTTTAAAATATTATAAATCTTAATAAATTTCGTGGATTTGAATAGATTTTCACAATTTTCATAAGAATTTCATTAAATATGGTGGAATTTCAAAAGATTTAGTTATATGTATTTTTAAACTTGAAATCCATCAAAATCTTTTAAAATTCATCCATTAATAAAATCTTTACAAATCTACTAGTTACCGAGAATACCTAAATTTTGAAAAATTTCATTAAAATTTCACTTGGAGACATCTAAATTTTAATGAATTTCATTAAAATCTCAATTGAAAACACCTAAATTTAGAAAGATTTTTAAAATCCATCACAATTTCAATTGAGGACGCTCTCTTTAATAGTTGGAAGATAATGGCATGTGCAAGATTAGGAATGAATTCATGATGGTTGACCTACATTTTCATTCAATTTTATCACCTATACAACAAATTTTTAGATTTAAATAAAATCAGATGCTGATTTCATGTTATAATCTAGGTTGATTATATTGTTATTACAATTTTTATTTGATACATCACATTTTAATTGCAGTTAAAATCTTCAATCTTTACTCATTGTAAAAATTATTTAGTTAACTTTTTTCCAACGAATTCTTATATTCAATATTTCATTATTTGGTATATCATGTCCTTGATGATGATGATTTATATTAAAATATTTTATTTCCGTACTTTGAAATGAGAGAAAAATAGTTCTTCGCACCTTTTATTTAATTAGTTTTTTAAAATATGATGAAAAATAGGTTGTTTTACGTCATTTCAACAGACAAAGGATATAAAACTGTTATCAAATACAAAATGTGTTAACTAATGAAAAATTTGAGTATAAAAATAATATGAAAAATCTTTAGGAACATAAGTGCTATGATGAGTAAAAATTGAAAGTCTTAAGTACTATTAAAATATGGTGTAAGAAATAAAATCATGGCGTAAATATAATCAACCTATAATATATCTAGAACTTAACTCCTTTTGTGTGTCAATCCAAAATTAGGATTTTTCTTTTTCCAAATTCTTTCTAGAGATATCAACTATGCAAGTCTAGGATTTCTCGAGCATAGATAAAAAGTTTTCACTTATTTTGAAAGTAATTTTCATATTACCCTTAGCCTCTGTTTAACAATCATTATTTCAAAAATAAAATAAAATTCTACATACACATTTTCTTACGAATACACAAAAATATATTTTATATGTAAATTAAAAAATTTCCTTACTTTTTAACTACACATTCACATAAAATTCACCGTTCGAAATATTCTTTTTTCTCAATAATGGTCATCATGGTTTTAATCAATACAATCATTATTTAAAAATTACTTATTACTCATAATTAAGTCTTTTTATTTAATATATATTTGTGGTGGACCCACATCAATCCGTCTCTTTTCCATAGCTCGTCTGACTTTCATTATTCTACATTATAATGAGAGGAATGATAATTTTTTTTTCGAAGAATGTGTGATTAAAAAAGTGTTTTTTAAAAAAAATTTACATGTAATATTATTCTATTAAAAATGTGTATTTGATAAAAAAGGAGAAAAAAAAATTATAATTTTATAGGGGCTCAATTGGTAGCCGACATAATTTGGACCCTACTATTTTAGGTCAAAAGTCAAAACGACCTTTTAGACTGTTTTATTGCTCTCTTATTTTTTTTAAATTAATTAATCTAATTAACCAAATAAATTAAGATTAATCAAAGTTTGAAAAGAACGTCTTACCTTTTTGTTTTAAGCTAATTACGTTGCCGCATTTTCCGTTACATTATTAAAGATGTCACAATTGTGATATGATATCTTCATCAATCCC